>CAJNIZ010004201.1:0-12414 GCA_905231905.1 Symbiodinium pilosum
AGGCTTCCACAGCCTCCTTTATATGTAGGTGCAGAGATAAGTCTATATAGGTTTAGGGGTTTAAGGGTTTAGGGGTTTAGGGGTTAGGGTTTAGGGTTTAGGCTTCCACAGCCTCCTTTATATGTAGGTGCATACCCTTGGGATCCAAATAGCCCAATTTAGGTAATATCTACAGACTTTGGGGCCCAATGTAGGGATTATTTAGATACATGGATCCCTAGGGATAGATATGTATATATAAGTATACATATATATATATTTATTTATTTATGTATTATATCCATATAGAAGGATATATCGGGAAGGTTTTGAGATTTACGCTGTAAGTTTTAGGCTTCTGGGCTCAAAATTCAAGGTCTTGAGTTGCTCACAGCTTCCTTTACTCTTTTCAGGGTTTGGGGTTTAGATTTCTTGGAGGCGCTTGTTGTTAGTAAAGCGACCCCCAAGAACAACCACATAGCTTGGGGTAGGAACTACGGGTTCCTAGTCTGGGCCCCTAACGCTGGGTCCTTATGTACCTAGAACACAGCCTCTAATACCCTGCAAACCCAATAAAGGGCCCATAGTTAGGATGCAGGAATCATGTAACAGCTCATATTCGGGGCCCATTGTTGGGATATACATATATATATATACATATTCACCCTAAACCCTAAATCCCTAATATAGCTTCACGCTTAGGGGATATTCTTCATCGCGTCCTCGGCGGTGGCTTGTACTTGGGGAGTAGGACTTCTCAGTTAAGACTTCTCACAAGCCCTTGTGCTATACCCATATAAGCTAGCTACTGCCCCCCATCCTGTAACAATCTCTATTCGGTTTATATTCAAGGCCATACATACCTGCTTCAGGAACATTATCCCACTGATACAGAGTGGGGGCAGTACCAACATATAATATAAGGCCTAATCCTAAAATCCTGAACCCTGCACCTTAAATCCTAAATGCTAAATCCTTACTGCTGAACCCTGAACCACAAATCTTACACCAATTCCGAATCCTAAAACCTAAAACCTGAATTCTGAATCCCGCCTCCTGATTACCCTCTGAATCCTAGAGCATTGAACCCTGACCGTTTTAGGGTTTAGGATTTAGAGTGGGAGGGAAAGTTTTAGCGGCTGCATTTTTCTTCAAGGCTTCCGGATGACCTCCTGCATCAATGGCTTTGTTGCGCGGCCAATCCAGACAATATATATACACACCCTACACCCTTAACCCTATTATATCCCTACCCTACAGCCTGGTGCTGAGAATCCAGTGTTGGTAATATCTATAGACCCTAGGGCCTGAGGTAGGGAACATTTATAGGCTAACGTACCTGCATGAAGTACTGCAAACAAGCTCAATTAGGGGGCAACATCCTAGACGCTGAAACCCCAGGTGTGACGACCTTCCTTATGCAAGACTGTTTGCTAGTCCCTCAGCAGCGGATCTAGGGCCAAGCTCATATGCAGGCCCTTGGCCTAGATGCAGCTCTACAAGGCATGGTACCATGATGATGATGCAGGCATGTGTTGAACCATGGAATCTTTTAACACAAGGTGCCTGAGGTGGTGCAGCTCTTGAGCTTAAGATTCCATGCCTTCCCACCTTTATGTGAACACCTGCGCCGGCTTTGGTGTATAGGGTTTAGGGCTTGTGGGTTTGGGGTTGTAGCTCTAAACCCTAAACCCTGCCTAAACCGTAAACTGCGGTCTAGGGATTATTTTGGGGATTGTAGACAATCTTCATAGGGTTTATAGGGTTGAGATTTAGGGTTTGGCTACATGTACCAACCTCTTTGGTACTTAGACACTTGGACAATCGCAGGACATCCGAAGCATCCACCATGAACCGTAAGCCCAAACCCTGCACCCCAAACCAAATTAAACCAAGCCGAAGCCAGAAACCCTGAACCCAAACCCCTACCCAAACCCCTCAGTACCCTCTATCAAGCCATCAGATAGCCTCAAGTAGCACCTACGGGTAGTTGAGGGGCCTGGTAAAACCCAAGCTGTAGAACGGAACTTCCGAGTCCGCAACCCTATGTCTCTCTCTCTATATCCCCATCCATATTCACATAATAAATGTAACAAAAATAGAGATGTATGTATATACATATGCATATATATATATACATATACACATGTGTATGTAAATAATGAATATATATATATATGCTTACCCCAACCACCTCCGCCCGGACCAACCTTTAGCAGAATAATGCGGTCCCAAAATAAAAACTGGGAGGTTGCCATGTGTAAATATTTTCTTGCGCATGTATATGTATGTGTATATATATATATATGTGACAATGAGCCCTAAACACTAGACCTCCAAGTCGTTGGACAGAATGCATCGTCCTTCGTGGGTGCTCCCTCGCAGCGCAGGCCGATCACTAGCGGCCGCTCCATGCAGAGCCTCAATGGCCAGTGATTTTCTATCAGGAGTGTTTCGGGCTAAGGGGTTTAGAGCTTTATCTTTAAGGGTTTAGGGGTTGAGGGAAGTCTCTATTCTCATGTTTTTTGATGGGGGCTCTTAGATATGTTTGGATGTTTAGGCTGAGGTTTGAAATGAAAAGACTCTCTGTTTGACGGTTGTGGGTTCAGAGTGCGGGAGGCGATTCTGCACAGTTGAACGCTTCAAAGATCAGCTCTTCCCGGCGGGTGTATGGCTTTCAGTCCCAGGCTTCCCTTGAGGGACCCTGGAGTTAGGAAATGTACTTGGCAAGCCTCTTATCACGCCACCCACTCAAACCTGTTTAAGTAGGTTCCCTGACCCATTAGTAACCCTAAGGTGCTTCAAAGTAGGTCACGCGCCATGCCTCCCTCCCACAGGCCGTGGTAGCCCTAGTTCTGGACTTTTTGCAGCCTGTTTCAATCATGCAAGCAGCTTACTAAGGCTGTATGATGCTTCATCTGGCATACTAATCGTCATAATTACATGCCCTCACCTGTCACACCTTCCGTGTAAGCCCTAACCCTAAACCCTAAACCTTAACCCTAAGCCCTAAACCTTTAACCCTAAACCCTTAACCCTAAATCCTTAACCCTAAATCTTTAACTTCAAGCTCTTAACCTTTAACCCTAAACCCTAAGCCCTAAACCTTTCACCCTAAACTCTTAACCCTAAGCCCTTAACCTTTAGCCCTAAAGCTTCAACCCTAAGCCCTCAACCCTAAGCCCTTAACCCTAAACCCTTGACCCTAAACCCCAAAAAACCTAACCGACGGCCTATAGGACTCAGCGCTTGGAGTTGAGGATCATGCTGTACCCCATCACAGTGGGTCCCCCAGGTGCCGAACCCCGACTTACTGCTTTAATAGGGTGCCCTCAACCCTAAGACACCGCGACCACCCCCAAGAGTACCATGGAACCCCCAAGAAGAGCACTCTAACGGCTAGCAGCTAACGTCCTTTAGCAGAGGCCTATATGAGCCATAGTCTAAACTCCTAGTATCCCCCTTAATAACCTCTATAGTAGTCCCCTAAATTCCCTATCTAACCCCCTGTAGGGAGTTTTAGACTATAGCCTGTAGGGGGATTCCATGCCAGCTTAGTGGTGGGTGACGAACCCTACAAAGCCCAACTTCCTGGCCCTGAACCATACCCCCCGTTTAGGGCTTAGGGTTTAGGCTTACTCCCAAAGCCCTAAACCCCAAAGTAAAGCCAACCTGGCTGTCTTAAGGGCATGAAGACTAACTATGTATCTACATTGGGACCTAAAGTCTATAGATAATACCTACACTGGGCTATTTGGAGCCCCACATCCTGCCACAAAGGCCTCCTATAATATACCCCCGAAATAAGCAGTGCTACCTAAATTGGGCATGAATCTAAAACCGCAAACGCTAAACCCCAAATAGTACCGGTATGGCAGCCTAGGGTATGCCAAGGGGCGGTGAGGAGAAAAGCAGGTGGCAGCGCAACTGAAGTTCGGGCTCCTCATTTAGCGTTTAGGGCCTAGTTAGGGTTTAGGGTTTAGGTTTTGGGTACATGGTTTAGGGCTTAGGGTTGAGGGTGCCTGCAGGAATGTGAGATGGATATACGGAAGGCGGCAACAGGGCTTCCCTTCAGAATTATGTAGGGGCCGGTGTGTGCTCATACGAGCACTGTGGCTTCATGTGGCACACAGCTTAAGAAGGGAGATCTTGCACTATGGCATCATGATCAATACGGCCCCCACCCCTGAAACACAAAATGGACCTCCTCAGTAAGGCAACTCGGTTCTGAGGTCACTGGGGCATTGATCTACAGAGAGGGCTTGGATTCAGCCAGGACTACGAAACCGCGACAACTTAAAGAGGGTACTCTAACAAGGGTGGCCGACAAAAAACCGTGAAGAGGGTCTCCATGCTACAGTGAATGCAACATTAGATTTTCCTGGAAGTCATCCGCATATGCCCCTTCCATCTTCGGATGTTCCATTTTCTGGACATGCTCCATGAGAACTAAATGCGGGGCACGTAATTGGTAGAGAGGCCTTAACTCGGGATAGTACACGCTGCATACAGATGGAGGCCTCAGTCACGACCATCAAAGACTTGTCAAGATTACGCAGTGCTCGCATGTTTCGCAGCTCTCCAGTTCACCCGGGGAAGGGGGGCGCGGAGGTGAAGAACAGGAAGGAGAGGAAATTGTTAATCATTATGGGTGAGCTTCGTGCCCTAACTCGCCGAAGAGAGCATTGGAATCACAATGAACCTATCGGGACCCGTTCAATTACAAGAGGTGCATTTGTCGAAAGTTTTCCCTTGCGAACTCCAAAACACGACAACCCTGGCTATGATGCAGTTTCCAGGTACCCCCCGAAAGGGACCCATAACTTATCAATTGATGGAAACGCAAAGCCCTAAAACTACCCTAGATTCCAGACCCTGCACACCCCCATGAAACCCGTTGAAGCCACCGGCAACTAATGGGAACCTCTATTTCAGAATCCTTTTGAGAAGCTCCAGGCGACGGGATTTGGGACCTGGTGTGCGGGGATTCGCTTCCTTGTAGGGTTTACAAGGTTCCGGGTTCAGGGTGTAGAAATGTGGATTCAGGGGTTATAGTCAGACACCAGCTACCTTATTGGTGAATGACAGTTCCGCGGACTCTGCATAAGCATACACCACTGAATACCCAGGAACGTACCATACAGGTAACTGGGCTGCTACCTCAAGTATCCGCTGTGCCCAAAACGCCCTAGAAAGTTTCAATGTTTCCTTCCATTCCCCTTAAAAATCAATTTCTTAAACCCCTAACTGGGAAACTACTTCCTGTCCCCATTCCATTTTCGACTTTCTTTTCCATGTGATTCTCCACTGTGACCCACTAGAATCCTAGACAGGTTAAAAGGGTAAAGCCCAGAACCTGACTACCAGTTTCCGTTGTCTTTTACGGTCCCCTATACACTCCTAAACTCTACATATTCCTATATACCCCTGTGTATGCCCTTGTAACCCTTCATTTCGCTACCTGGAGGGTCGGGCGGACTTATTAAGTAGGTTACTAATAGCCCGCATGGCCCACATGGTAACAATAGTTGCCCCCATCTATGACCTACCTTCTAAGCCCTAAACCCTAAACCCTAATCCCAGCATGACCCTAGAAAGGTAGCTCCGATTGAAGGGCTCCTTGCGCTCCAGACCATCGTCATCTGAAAATGCGCCTTCTTTGGTTTCTTCCTGCCAACTGCCGGGGTGCTTTTTGGCAGATACTTTTCGAAAGCCTACCGAGCGCGATCCTAAACCCTAAACCCCCTAAACCTTAGGCTCAGTCCCCCTTAAGTAGATAGAATATGGCTTTAATTGGGTATATTATAGTAAGATCCCCATGTACCGCATATTCTGTCTACTTAAGGGGGACTATACTAGTAGGCCCTAGGTGTAGGCCAATTTATCCAGTGTACCGTTGCAGAGCTGAAATTGTGTGAGGACTGAGGGTGCAGTCATGGGCATGCCAACGCACACACCCAAAGGGTCCATGTCAATGTAGGGATATAGTATAGGCTTCAGGGTTTAGAGTTTAGGGCCACCCTAAAGTTTAGGGCCACCGTAAAGTTTAGAGTAAAACAATGACCTAAAACACCATAAAACCGCCCAAAAGGCAATTATTCTACATACTTTGGGGCTTCAGGTAGTAGGGATATCTCATTTGAAATGGGCAGCGGCCTCGATAGTAAGCATAAACCAGGTCCATGATTCTTCAAGGGGCTTCACCCCGCCGGCTTCTTGAGTAAGGGAGCTGAGCATAGGAAAAGACAGAGGAGGGATAATTTCTTCAGAGATGAGCTTCATGCTTGTGGAGGCGAGCAGAGACACAGAATTCTGTCGGCCAAAAAAGTCACTTACCATTCATCAATAGAAGGACTTTCTTTTGAGAAACCCTGACCCCAAACTCCAAAACCTTCACCCCTGACCCTGAACCGTGGGTTTAGGCTTTGATTATATCAGGAGTATAATGCAGGGATTTTGTAGGGGGATACAAGGCTCCAGATAGCCCAATGTGGGTAATGTCCATAAATAGTTGGGCATAATGTAGGAATTTTGTGAATCATTATTAGGACTATATTCACGAATAAGATTACTCTTGTTATCATCAGACGTGACGGCCCCATGCAGGTACTAGGGCTTACGGTCTAGGGCTCCTTGCGCTGCAAAGCTTCATCCGCCGAAACTTTGCCTTCTTCGTCGAGTTCCTTCGATCCAAGTTCATGGGGGGCTTCAGGGCGGACCCTTCAGGGGGACTCCAGGTTATAATGGGGTAATGCGTGGACTTCTGGGTTATATAGGCACTGTGAAGGGGCCATCGAATGTAATGTGATGAGGAGTCCCTTCCTAACTCCCCCAAAATCTTCTGCCAGGTATGCAGGCTAACCCTCAAAGCCTCTAAGCCCTATAGGGCCCTACTCCCGAAACCTTAAAGGCCTCCCTAGCCCCAAGCCATAAACCTCAGACCACAAGCGTCTACACCATCTGAGGTCAGGGTTGCTCATTCTAGTCACCCCCAGAACTTGCTGATTCCAAGCAGGGAATAAGGGCATATAATCCTTATATGATCCCTATATAAAATATTCCCGTATTCCCTACTAAGACTAGATTGAGGCGAAGCAGGATAGTGAATGTAAGTAGGCTTCTAGGGAATCCGGTAGGGAGCTATGCAAGCGTGCTATGTTCAATTCTTCCGAAACTTGCCCAATGCATCTTGGCCTCGCAAATCTCCGCCTTCTTCTCCTCCTTGTGAGGGCGGGGCAGCCCCGCTACCCGTCCCTCAACAAGGGGGGTTTGGAGTTGAGGGTGTGGGGTGCCTTTGACTTACTGGTTGCTAGTAGGGAATAAGGGAATGAAGTCCCTACATAATCCGTTTATCGTATATTCTCTTATTCCATACTGAACCCTAAACGCTACACCCTAACCCCTAAACCTTACATCCTATACATTCCTTTATTCCCTGCTAACCCCTAGTGCGTTTGAGGGTCTCGGATTTTGGCTCTCAGGTTTTTTTTTTACATTTGTAGGGCCCGTTCAAATCTGATCGGGGCTGTGGCCCCTTGAAAGGATGTGGGACATGGGTCTAGGGTTTAGGGTCTAGGGCGTAGGGCTGGGGATTTAGGATTTAGGGTTTATGGGTTTAAGGTTTTTAGGTTCTGGGGTTCAAGGTTTCGGGTTTAGGAGTAAACGCGTGTGCCCGAGTAATTGCATTGCATTCAAATTAAAAAGATGCTTCTGTTCGGGCCAAAACAAGGAAACCCAACAAATATACTCAGAACCCTATTACATAGGGATTCTATAGGGAGTATACAAGGGTTATATACGGATTATATGGTGATTATCTTACGTTGCTTTCTGGATTGGCGGCAGGATGAGGAAGGTTGCACAAGTGTCGGCCTACTCAGCATATGGCTCTGAGCTTCATGGTTGTAAGTCTTTTCCACATTCCTAGACCCTCCTCCTACCCTCTATTAGGGCCTAAGTACCCACTATTAGGGACCATATATCCCCAATTAAGGGTACAAGGAAGGTCCTGGTTCAGACCCTAAACCCTGAACCGTAAACCTTAAACCGAGGTCTGGGGTTTGTTTACAGGGATTCAATCCCAAGCCCAGATTCGCATGCTACGGGTTCGTTCTCCATATGTTATAGGATACCTTATATAGGAAGTCAATATGATGGGGGGGTAGCGGGATTAATTTTAGGGGGAGGGGATGACTGGAAACCTGCTGAACCTCAGAACACAAGATGATGGAACTCTTCGTGTCCGGACTTTGGCTTTAGGATTTGGGGTGTTGAGCTTGTGATTCACGGAGGCATCGTTAGGCTTCGGACGCAGCGCGGGAAATGCCCTTGCATGTTCAAATCCCCCTCCGTGCCTACTGCATGAGGTCCCGTGATGCAGCTGACAAAAATTCATTCCAGCAGTACTTGCTACCACATTAACACCAGAAAGCTTAAACCCTAAGCCCTCTTGCAAGAGTATTTTCTGTGAAGCCCAAACACACAGGTACGCACCTAGATGGGCTCCTTTGGGGTTTAAGGGTTTAGGGTTTAAGGGTTTAAGGTTTAAGGGTTAAGGGTTTAAGGGTTTAGGGTTTAAGGGTTTAGGGTTTAAGGGTTAAGGGTTTAGGGCTTGGGGGTCTTGACAAGCTCCAAACTGTATGACAGAACTTCTAAGCCCCAAACCAGCTACATCCCTGCACATAACTATGTAATGTGCAAATACATACATACCTACATACATGTATGTTGTACTTGCGTATCTTACTATCTACCTATATGTATATTATGTATATATCTATATGTATATATATATGCACACATAACTTGTAGATTGTCAGCCCTGCCTCTGAGACCACAGAGGATGTACGGACGTCTTCGAAACTGACATCGGCCGCGGCGTTCGCAAGAACCTGGCATACTTTCCTCTGGTTGTTGGTAGGGAATGGAAAACTCAATGGAAAAACGGATGGCATATCTGGTATGGGATGTACGCTCAACTTGCTGGATACAGAGAGTTTAGAGTCAATTTGCTGGTTGTCAGAAGGACAGATGGACTGGAAATGAAGATGGAAGCCACTATACGGCCGAGGGTTCAGGAGAAGATGGGAAAACACAGATCATTGGGAGTATATTTTTACCCACCTTGCTCACCAGCCGCACAAGCATCGGAGTGTCGGTGCCAAGCTGGCGCAGAGCCCAGATGGATGAAACTACATGAGGGATGGCAAAGCAATAATTTACACTCACAGCTGCCAGAAGGTCCCAGTTGGGCATAAGAGTTCCTGCGACCTTCCTACGAGGGGGCTTACGTTCTATGGGCTCGCTCAACCTCAAAGTCAAACACCAAATTGCATGCTTGCGGTGGTGGCCAAATTGCCTTTGAAAAGTAAGCCCTGACAGAGACCCAAGTCCGAGAGTCTTAAGATCCCGTGTGCCAATGACGGCTTGAGCACAGCAGCCAGGCTGTAGCTTCACGACGTGCTTAACTACATCTTTCAACTTACGAATTGCCTTTCTGAGGGGAAGCCTTTCATGTAAAAAAAACCCTATATAGGATAAGTGGAAACCCTGGTAGCCCCTGAGTAACCCTTATAAACTCCCCTATAGAATCCTATATAACCCCTTTTGCTGAGTTTAGATCACGGTTCATACAGGGCCTTGCCATAGGGATCCGTACCGCGATTTCCTACTACTACCCATTAGGCTGCGGCTTCAGCGACGCTTAGAAATGCTGGGTTTTGTTTTGTTTTAATCCCTTTGTGGGTACTGTAGAAGATGATGATCATCTTTAATCAATATGGAAGTTTCCATAAGTCCCCCTCCACCCCCCGCTCCCCCTCCCTCCCCCCAAAAACAAGCACGGAAACCCCTATATATTGGGCACAAGTACACGTAAACATGTAAACTTTTACCCTAGGCTTCCAAGTATACAAATAGTACCTGCATTGTGCTCAGAAGCCTGCAATTATCTACAATAGGCTAGTTGGATCCCTAGGGTAAACTCCGAACCCTACAAATCCTAAAGCTCATAATCCCTAACCCCTATATATGCCCAAAACCCTAAAAATAAACCAACAATATCCCAGCTCCGGGCATGAAGGATCTATACCTGGGAGTTGGGGGTCGATCTGGCATGCAGGGTAGGGGACTCGGGTCTAGGATTCAGAGGTGGGGGTGGCTAAAGCTTGGAATTTAGGGCTTAGGGTTTAAAGTCTAAGCCTCAAACCCTGAATCTTAAACCCTGAACCCGACACCCTGAACCCTAAATTCTAAACCCTACCCTGAACCCTGAACCCTAAACCCTAATTAAGGCATAAACCCTAAACCCTGAACCCTAAACCCCAATTTCTAAACTCTGGACCGCATAGTTGACCCTTGCTGAGCTTGAGGTGTGTTCAGTCATACAGACTCTGATATAGCGTTTGGGGTTTAGGGTTTCCTTAATACGGATATCCCCAGAAGAAACCCCTTAAATTTGGAAACTTTTATGTGCTGACTCAAAGCCACCGAAGTTTGAACAACAAACGCGCCCTGCACCCTAAACCCTAAACGTTAAAGCCCTTGCAGTCCTCAGGTGGTGATGAACCGCGGCTGTCGTCTTCCTCAGCATAGAAATCATCCTGGCAAGAGTTTTGGGTCTAGACAGCTCTTCATGATGCTGTTGAGACTTGCTTATCCTGCTGGTTCTTAGTAGGGAATGAGAGAATATGATCCTTACAGAATGTATTCTAAGAAGCAATAATTCAGTTATAGAGTCCCATAGAATGTTATTTCCTAACGTGCAGTGCCGTAAACCTGTTGCAATGCACAGACGTGGCATAATCCAGCTCTGAGACAATGAGCTTCGTATACGGAAAATAGACGGGTGTTTGCAACAAATTGTGAATGATCATGGGTTTCCCTCTACCCTCCCCTTAATCAGGTTCTTCAGGAATAGCTGAGCCTAATTGAGGCTAATCCGGGGGAAGCCAAGGGAGGGGGTAGTACAAGGGAATCGATGGTCATGAAGCAACAACATTCCCAACTCAGGAGGCACCGGCCTCCAAAATTTAGGTTCTAGGGTTTGTGGCTTAGAAGTCAAAACCACATCATCCTTAGAATGTAATGTAGGGTAGAACCCATATTGATCATATTATGGCTGTCCCAAAGTTGACACCCCCCGATACACAGCCACCTATGCTCCGCAGGAATACCCTTGTCGCATGAGCGCCGCAGCCGGAATTGTGCCAATCGCTACCCACTTGTCATAATTGCACTGCATATCGTAAGGCCGCAAGGACGTGCTAATTGCTGCAGAAAGTTGCCGATGACGACTTCCAAGAGTAAAGGGGGCCTAGGAGCATACCCCAAGCCGTGAACCGTAACCCCATTCTCTCCTGGCGGGGCGATGAGCTATCGCTGCGACTTGCAGAGCCTTTCGCAGACCCTCTGGTCGAAGGCGCTCGATCCTTCCAAACGCACCGGGTTTTGAGCAGAATGCGTCCCGGTTTGTAGGTTACGGTCTAAGGACCTGTAAGCCCAATTACCTACAGCTAAATAGAAATTCTCCATTCGTAAATAGGTATAACCCATGAAGCTGTAGGTAGTTGGGGAAACAAGTACGTGTTGCGGGGTTCATAGGATGCAAGGCTCATACAGCACCGGGCCCCTGTACAAGACCACTTTCCTTTAACAAGGCGGCTACTTTGGGATTCCATGTTATTTCAGGAGGGTAGGTACCCTAAACCCTCAACCAAAGATATTCTTAAGCCCCGAACCCTAAACCCCACACGCTAAATCCCCACAGAAGCCTGCTTAGTCCCTTTTATAGAGTGCCTGGACCCAGAACTGCACCCGATAGCCACTCCCACCATTGCTTGGAACGATTCTGCAAGCCTAAACAATTATTTAGAGCGTGAGCCGCCCTCCCAGGTGCTGGTGCAGTAGCCCTGTCTAGAAAACGTAAACGCGAAACCCGCCAGTGCAAAGTTCACCAACAAAAAAGCGAGGCCTTGCGGGTGCCCCCGGAGGCCCCTGAGCCCCCCAAACTGGAGGCCGTCCCCGGTGGACTGCGGGGCTGGAAGCGCTTGTCGGAGGCCTTCGAAAATCCTCGGAGGCCCTGTCTGCGGTGGGCCCCTTGTTTCATTGTAGAATTTAAAAGAAATTGGAATTTAGGGCGTCAGCCCTAAAAACCGAGAAGGAATAAAGCTGGGTGGATGCCTGCATAAGCGCAAGGGGCGCGAAGAATAAACCAACACGCAAATGCTTGTTTTATTCGGCACGATGTGCCGTTGCAAGATATGCCGACGCCCCACACCTCTGGTTGTGCCAGGGCGCCATTTCTACACGTTACTTCCCGCCGCTACACAGTGAGAAGCCCTGAGGCCTAAACCCTAAGCCCTCAATCCCTATATACCTCCCGCAAACCTAGACCCTCCTCCTACCCTCTTCTAAGTACCCACAATTAGGGACCAT
>CAJNIZ010004202.1:13532-52049 GCA_905231905.1 Symbiodinium pilosum
TGCTGCTGCTAAGGAACTTAATTCAACAGTCAACAGTTTAGAGTTCAGGGTTTCATAGTTTAGGGTTCAAGGTTTAGGGCTCAGGGCTTTAGGGTGTAGGGCTTAAGTCCCCATAATGATTCGTTATAGTCCACTTATTTGAAGTTCCTTAACAGCAACCCAGTATTCCTACCATGGATGGCAATCTTGCATCACCCTATATGGCCCCAATAGTGGTAAATCATCGTACTTTGGTGAGGTATGGACTGGTGCAAGACTTCCTCCATCTCCCGTAAGTCAGGGTGTAGGGAGGGATGTCATGACTGTAAGTTACGTCATAAGAAGGCTATGGGCGGGGTAGGTATCGTTCTAGGTCCCATATATTGTAGTTTTGGAATTTTCAAATACAGTCACGTAACTAAGGAGCTCACCATGTGGAGTTTCTGAAGGGATGGTTGTAGGGATCCACTGCCCGCCATTCCTCCCGAAGCACCTGGCAGGTCCTTTGAAGGTTCAGAGCTGATGTTGACAGGGTTTTTGGCAATTCCAGCCCCCCAAATAAGGACCCCCTTGTAATCATATGATAAGTAAACGGTCCTCATTTTGGTGGTTGGGTGGGGCTTCAGCTTTAGCAGTTCGGGATTTGGATGTTTGGACGGCCAAGCGAAGTATACAGAGACATGACTTATGCAAGTTCTACCTCAGATTGATTGTGTAGAGATGTGTTCAACATAATTTAGCAGGTTTTTGAAACCCGGGCCCCTTGCACAGTATCAAATGTGAGTAATGAGTATTTTTGGAGCCACGTAGGGAAGTGCGTCACCTTGGCGTGATGGGGATGGTGTACACGGAGGGTGCTTTTCTGTGCAAACGTCTGTGAACGCATTTTGGGCAGGGGCCGAAACGAATTTGAAGCTTACGTGGCGGGGGCTGCGAAGTAGCAGTGCAAAGTGCTACGTGGTTCAGGGTTGTTGGTTTAGGATTCTTATCTTCATGGCCGCTACGTTGCTTCATCCAAATCTGTTATTATTTATTGTGGTTCCCACAGTATAATCGGTCTGCTGTTGAAACGCGGCGAGTCCCCACAAAGACTATCCCAAGCCCTGTAGAAACCACCATATACCTCCAGCTTTCATTTCATGTCTATATCTTTTTACTCTATTGTGAACTCTGAACTAGAAGCGCAAGAGGCTGGGTGAAGCACACTGGCCTCAACTGCTTCGAGGGTCGCGGCGGCGTGGTCGACACCAGCATGGGTGACCTTGGCTTCTGGGCCTGTTGGTTGGGTTTGGAGTTTAAGGGGTTTAGGGTTCACGATTACTAACGGAGTATCAAATGGAAAAGCAAGTGGATAATGACATAGAAACTAGCGTCTTTTCGTGGTTTGTAGGGTTTGAAGTTTTTGGGGCGCCTGGGTTTATCATGGGCTCTCCTACTACTCCTCGATGCACTACCTCCCCTAGGTTCCCCCTTGACTGCCTAAATTATCCCGAATTAACCTTAACTAAGGGGGAATCTAGGAGAGTAGTATAGGAGGACTGGTAGGTAGGGCATGGGGTTAGAGATGTCAGTGTCATGTAGGTATATCGTATATAGGGGTTATGGCTTAGAGTTTAGGAGGTGGGGTAAGTATGTAGCAAACGCTTAGGGCCGAAAGGGGATACACCGGGATACGCTATACCGATACAGATGCCCTTGACGTATGGCACCATGAGATACCTCTTGAAGAGAGCGTGTAACCGTTTGGGGAGTTTTTCTATGTTGTTCCCTGGGATTGACAACCCGCCCGAAAAAAATATTTAGTACTGTTGCATTGAATAGGGGAATCTGTAATCATGGCGGTGGTGGCCATCTGTAGGGGTAGGGAGTAGTCTTGAGATCCCATGAGGGCCTCTTAAAACTTGCTTCGCTAGCTGCCGGCTAGCACCAGAGCTACGACGGCATGAACAGCGTTTTCAGGGCATTCTCCATGACAAAAACAGAGCTCGGGGACCCCGATGAGAAATGTAGGCACCTTTTTGAAGGGCTTTCTTTAGCAAGATATCTCCTCGACCGGTTTGATGAGAGCCTGGCGGGAATGGGAGCCGTGGGGCGAACTGGCGACGGAAGGGTGTTTCTCAACGTATTCTCTATGTAATCTCTACAGGGACACCCCAAAATTTCGAATCATCCGAATCATCCCCATACTACCATGGGGTCGCTGAGGGTCCCCTAGCCCCGAGGCTGTTGGAAGGACTGCAACTGCTAGGTTTCCTTAATTGGCGGAGTATGAGTCTATAGTCCTCTTAAGTAGCTAGAATCTGGGAATCTTGTTATTATAATGTACCCATAGCCATATCCTATCTAGTTAAGGGGGATTCGAACACTTTAAATTTGTACCAGTTATGTTGGTACCCATGGGTTTGGGGTCCCAAATATCCTAATTCAGTGCTGTATTGCATGGCTTAGGGATCCAAACCCAGGGGTATGAACCCCAACAAAGGGTGCAAAGGACACCTCAGACAAAAATAGGAGATTGTAGCACAGAAAGTTATAATGCGAGCGGACAACAACGTGATAAAGGACGTGAAACATGGAATGAGCACGATGTTTATACAAGAGCTTGCTTGAAATAGTTGTTAACATTGTGGTCCTAGGCTCCTTGTATGAATATGTAAAACGTGCCCCAATGCCTGGTAATTGTGTAGGCACCTTTGTTAGTTGGAATTCGCAAGCCTGCATGACTCTAATTAGGCATACTATGCTACCCAGAATTCCCTGAACCTTAAACCTAAATCCTAAACCTAGGTCTATGGCTACAGGGTAATGCCAGAGTTTGTTCACCAACACGGCGATCTCCTTATCACCTAAGGCGTGACAAACCTACAGCAGTGCATGGAGAAGTCCTTGGGCAGCATCAGACCAAGGAACACCACACCTTGAGAGTTTAGGGGGTTGAGAGTTTAGGGGGTTTAGGGGCTTTAGGGGGTTTAGGGTTTAGGAGGGTTTAGGAGTTTTCAGTTTAGGGGGTTTGGGGCTTAGGGGTTGAGGTTTTAGGGTTCAGGGTTCACGGGGTTTAGAGTTTAGCCTGTATAGGGCTTGGGGTTTAGGGGGTTTAGATTTAGGCATCAAGCGAGTGCAATTTGCTGTACGGAGCTGTGGCCTGGGCCACCTACAAATCTCGCAGTCAATTTCCCTGAGTGGAGCATGCCACCCCTAAACCCGAAACCTGCATTCTCTGCTTTTGGGTCACGTGGGGTACGAGGGGTGGTGGGTGAAGTTTTTTTTTGCAGCTCTTTTTGTCGAGGATCGATCTCGGTGTCCTTGCCTAAGATAATATGGGGCCAAACCTAAACCCTAAACTTAAACCCCAAACCCTAAACCCTAAAACCCCAAACCCTAAGCCCTAAACCCTAAAACCCAAACCCTAAACCCTAATCCCTAATCTGCGCTGCATTTCGGAGGTGTGCAGGGAGTGCCAGCTGCTCCGCAGTCGCCGCGTGGCTGTACTCCCTGTCCCTAGGGATCCAAATAGCCCTTGGGGTTTAGGGTTTAGGGTTTAGGGTAGGTAATATTTACAGACTTTAGGGCCCAATGTAGGCATTATTTGTGTACTTGGATCCCTAGGGTTTTAAGATCTAGGGTTCAGGGTTTAAGGTTAGGGTTTAGGGTTTAGGGTGCCGGGTTTAGGTATTAGGGAAGTTTGATACCATAACCTGGGGTTTAGGGTTAGCATAAACCATACAATCCCACAAGATAATAGACTGTGAAATGGCAACCGGGCTTTGAAAGAGGTTTATCAACAACAGGATTGTTAATATTATGGTCCTATATTGAAGCAATGGTATAGGGTACTTCAAATCGACCGCACAGGCAGACTACTTTGGTAGGTGATCTGTGCGGGCTTGAAGTAATACTTCTAGGCTTGGAGTCGAACTAGGCTTTCTAGGTAAGGCACGAAACCCTCAATCATGTAAACCCTGACAGGTTTAGATTGGGGTTTAGTTTAATAGTCGCAGGCTCGCAACTCCTAAGCCCCAAATCCTAAACCTAAATCCTAAATCCTTAATCCTAAACTCTCAATCTGAAATCTCTCGAATGAAAGAGAGGTCTTCCTGTCTGCGCCGGCAAGGGGCCCCTGCTACGTCTTGTCGAAGATGATTAAAGCAGAGTCTCTCCCTGGAACAGGAGCAGGATTAGGGTTTACACTCCCCCTCAAGTAGATACAATATGGCTTTGAGTATATTATAATAAGATCCCCATATACAACATATTCTATCTACTAAAGGGGGACTATAGGGTTTAGGGTTCTTGTTGCCTGGAACAGGAACAGGATTAGGGTCTGATATGGGGGCAGCTTTAGGATTGAGGGCTTAGGGTTTAGGATTGAGGCCTTGGGGTTCAGGATCTAGGGTTTAGGGTTACCTGAATGGAGAACCAAAGTGGATTGTAAACTAGATTGTGGAGTTGTTGTGGGATCGATGTTTTTAGCTGAGTTTTGGTGATTCTTCGGTTTAGGGACGATGGTGGTCAGTTTTTTCTTGACACCACACATATGAGGTTCCAACATCCCTCCAAAACCCTGGGTATGTTGAGGTGCCCAAAAGTGAGAAACGAGGCCCAGGTGTGCTGATGATGCTGGCTCCCAAAAAAGAACCTGCCGTAGCGGGGGGGGGGAGGCTTCAAAAACACGCCAAAACCAACACCTTAATTTCTGACCACCAAAAACACGCCTCCAGGGCTTCCAAGAGGGGGGGGGGTCGGCGGTTGGGGCGTCACCCCCTCAAAGCAAAGCTTCAGCTAGGCGTGCATCCGCACTGGACCACGACGGCAAGGCCGGACTTAAGAGCCTCCGGCTCCGGAGAAATCGCCAAAGCCTAAACCCTAAACCTTGAGGGGTTTTCAGGGGCTGGCACGAGACCAATAGGCGCAACGAGATTAGTCCAAGCTAGGCTGCCGTGACTCAGCAGTTTTGCTGTTTTCAGTTCCTGCGTAGGAAATCCATCGGCGCAACAAGCCAGGTTGCCGGGCCTGTGCAGGACCAACCTTGCATTATTGTTGCAGGACGTGTCCAATCCTTGATTAGAGCCGGTCGTGGGTGGGAACCCTGATCAGCATGCTCAACCTAGGGGTTCGGGACCCGCCCCAGAGGTTTGAGGCCCGGGCCCTCAGGGGCCTGGGGCTTGCTCCCGATGGATACGTTAAGTTGACCCTCAATCAGGTTTTGGCAGTTGAGCGCCATCTTTCCACGCTTGCGTCCGCCCTTTTGGGGGCTTTGGTTGCTGCGCCCCGCCGTCAGAAACTGCTGGATTCTGAGATCAAGGGACTGTCAGATCATGCGTATGTGGATCTGTCCGCCAAAGCTGCAGAGGCTTGGGGCCCGGGCGCTTGGGGCCCGGGTGTCAAAGGCTCGGGGCCGGGGCTTCCAGGGACAAACACCACCCAATGTTTTTTCCGCACGGAAACGCAGCCACCCCCCTCGCCCCCCCTCCCACCCCCGTTTTCAGCCTCTCTGTTTACTGAAAAAATGCAACACGCCCCCCAGGTCGGCGGACATTATCATCCGTTATTGGCCATTGAGGGTAAGCTTCAACGATAGCGGACATTATCATCCAGACATGAACAAAACCACCCCAAAAAGGATACCCCAACATGGCCAACGTATAGGATCCCATGCGAAAGCAAAGATGTGAGGGCATCCAGGCGAGGGATTAGGCAACACAAAGTAAAACGATAGGTCTGAGCACCGCTGTGTGCCAAAACCCTGCAAAATGATAGGCCACCCCCCCTAAAAGCGACACCCTTGATTTCTACTTAGCTGTTTGAATTTACGCAGCTGCTCATAATCTCTGGGGTACCTAAGGGCTCCCCAACTCGAGAAATGTCCATAACATATGCGAGCGGCCGCAGGCAAGATGGAGGGCGACATGCAAGCTATCTTCAGTCATCACATAGTTGTATCTTGAACTCTAGAACCCCCCGGTGTTAAAGAGCAGTGCTGAGATCCCGCCTCTGGATTCGGGTGGTGGCGCGTTCTCCCCACAACGCCTTTGTCTAAACCCCAAATTGTAAACTCTACAAACCAGCATCCCCAGACCCTGCAGGCTCTAACACAGTGACAGCTCAAGCTCCAAATTGGTTAACTAAGCTTATGCGCTGAACCCTAAACAGAATACAAGTCTATTATGATTATTGATTATTTGTAGCCTTTGGCCCTCCACAACCTCCTAGTGAAAAGTTAGGTCATAATGGATTGTGAAGGGATTGGGACTCACACAATGTAATTATGGTCTAGGCAAACATCTGATCCCACCCTGTACTAGAACCCTAATCCCTAAATTAATCCTGAACCCATACGAGTGATTGCTGAGGAATGCGTACCAGCAAGCGTTTGGGACACCTGGTTGAAAAGCAGCACGGGGGAGATGCTTGGACAGCAGTCGGGGCTGAAAGGAAACCCGGGAAATTTAGGCAAGTATACCTGAACCTTACCTAGAGGGTCCAAGTACCCAAATAATGGGGTTCGAGGTCCCCAACACCATAATCTGAGTCGTCTTTGGTATCCCAAACCGCCAATATTTGAGCAATTGCACCCCTAGGGTTACATGATATGACAGCGTCCCCTGTCAAAGTTGGAGAGCATGGTGTGGGTTTCGTGCTCTGGCAGATATCAGTTCTCCAAGCTTGCACCCAGGACGGTGCGTCAGGCGGAGAACCCATCAAACCTTTAAAAGCGTGGGGTTCGTTATGCTACGCTAAGTCAGGGTCGTTGCAGTCATGCACTGTAGGACAAGGGGCTGCGAAGATACTTTCGGCTTGGCAGAGAGCAATTCAGCTGGCATGTCCAAAAGAATGTTTGGAATATAGGGAATTGCGGTTATGTAGGGATAATAGACAAGAAAGTGGCAACTACTACATTATAATAGGGTATATATTGGGTTAAGGTAGGGAATATATAGGAATATACTAAGGCCTATTCGAAGTCAGCAATTCCATAGATTACTGTACTGTGCATGCTACCAGGCTTGTGCTCAGGAATTTCTACTGATCTCCTCAGGTTCTACCCACCAACAGGGGTCCCTGCAAGCATAGCTAAGCACCTCTGCAGATTTACTTGGGTAGCTGACTCGATGTACAGCTTCTTTATAGGATACAATTCGTAGAGTTTCTTGTTCATGCGGCGAACACGGAAGTTTCCTTCTTCGGGCCGTGTTACCTGGCCTTCTAGAGGCTGTTCCTAAGTGACTGATCCCAACCCACACCTACAAACACACCTCAGACCCTCCCCGACCCGCACAAGGCCAGCCCCAAAGCCGCCGCCCACGGCCCCGCCACCAGCAGCCCCAGCCCCAGCCCCGGCCCCGGTGGCTGCCGCTCCTGCACCTTCGCCAGAGGCTGCTGCGCCAGCACCTTGCGCAGCAAGAGTTTGGACTGACTATTTTATATCAGGGTTATATTGGGGATATATAGGGATACTGGAAAAGAGAATGGAAACTACTATAATCGGGTTATATAGGGTTTACAGGGTTTAGGGCTTTCCGCAAATACTGGGCCCCTTTTTGGGGGGAGTCCTTATCCAAAGGATTGTATCATTTGGGTTGATACTGGGGCCCGCTAGCCGCTATCCATGGAAATCTGCACGTAGTAATTGTCCTTCTGTAGCAATTTGCCATGGGGATGAGGCATGAGGAAAAATGCAGGAGCATGCTAGACATCCAGTGTGGGCTTTTAGACCCTAAAATCCATGGTTAGGACCCTAATAAGGGTAGACTAGGGGGCTTCTGAAGTCGAATATCCAATCCTGATGCTCCATTCTCGCATCATCTTTCGCAGTTACGAAGGAGCTATTCCAAGGCATGGGCTTCCACTTTGGACATGGCTATTGTTGAAGCTGCATTCGCATCATGATCTTGTCGGCTGTCTAGACATTTCGTTGAGCGGAGAATGCCCGACGGAGGCCCATGAATCTTCCAGAAGGCGTAGATCTCTATTTGGTATTGTAGTTTCCGTAAAGAGGGACCCCAATACAGACCCAACAATGTCATAATCCTCATGGGCACCGCCCAAGAAGTACCCGTAAATTGAAAACCATCCCTTTAAATTGCAATGGCTTGAATCCGGAGTTACAAGTGTGGCGGGCAGCTCATGCTATTCCTCAAACCCGGGAAGCCAAGTTTAGGGTTAAGGGCTTTGATACATGCTCGCATTGTCCTTGGGGGGCTTTTTGGATCCGGAGGGCAAAGCGGCGTGCTTGGAAGAGGGCTGACATTTGGCCATAAACTTTCGAGTGCGTAGTGCACCACTTGAACTTGCTGCTCTCCACGTGGGCATGAAGGAAGGAAAAAAGAATGGACATTCTTTTGCTATTGGGATGATAGAGGAGCTACTACCCTCCAGTCCCTACAAGCAGCAAGATTTTCCATCTTCACAGCCGAGGTGCCGGGAGAGCCAGCTGTTGCAACCTACGCCTCTGGATCTGAATTATGCGTACTGTAGGGGCGGGCCCCCAAGTTATAAGTTAAGTTAGAAGTGTTTTATAAGGTCTAAGCCTTGCTGTCTTGCTATGAGTCCCACATATTGTAATGATGGGACTTGTATGTATTTACTTGTAACTAGGGGCCAGCCTACACACTTGGATGGGCCCATCCTTGTCAGAGCCCTCCATTGTGACGAAACAGCCAATCTGTGCCAGTGTGTTCTCAATCGCCCTACGTGACAAACATAAGAAGAAAACTGCATGACCCTGGGTATATAGTATAGCGCAACAGTAGTCCCAGCCAAGCCTCAATGTAGTCAGTGGTAGACGCATGAGATCTGGGACAACAATGAGCTGTGGTGCCTTGCAATACATCAAGGCAGACACGGGTTGCACATTTCGAGGAATGGTTAGTGGGGAGCCCAGTAGCATACTTGAATAGCTAGATCCGCCAAAGCTGGATCTGAGGGGGGGCGGGCGGGTGGTGCTTACAAAACTGCTAATATGATAGTTCCAGGCACCGTATACGATTATGTCATAGGGTTCTTCAACAAGTCGCAGCACTGGTATTACCTAGACCTTCTAAAGGATCCCCAAAAAAGGCCCCCCACCAAATTGACCAACTTCCTTCATTGGAGAAACTGGGGGATTATCCCTATACCCTAAACCCGAAAATGTTGGGAGGTTCCATTGGTTGGCTCTTTTTTAGGGATCTGGATATCCGGGCCCGACCAGAAGGCTCGAAGCCTTTGAGCCCCCTTGGTTCTCACACCACCCTGCAGGGTCCAAGGGCCGACATTGTCGGTTGGGGTTCAGGGTTTAGGGTTTAGGTTTAGGGGTTGAGGGGTTTAGGGTTTTGGGGTTTAGGGTTTGGGGTTTAAGGGTGGGCATCAAAAGCTTGGAAGGAAAATGAAAGAAATGACGACCATCAGGTACCTCAAGCCCCAGAGTTGGCACCTGGACCCCCTGGTCAGTCAAACCCAAGGTGTAAGGCGGAGTCCCTTGTCACTGCTAGTATACATAACATGAGCGTTTCGTAATTTACCTTTGTAAGGGTCAATCAACTATCAACTAAAAAAACCGTGGCGAAACCTCTAAACTTGGAGAACCGCTTTAGGGTTCAGAGTCTAGGCTCCCTGAAACTCCCCAAGCCAAAAAAGCACAGCTCGAACCCTTTGTAGGTTTCCGTGCAGAGCTTTCCGGACTCCGACGACCCGAAGCTTTGGACTTCAAGGTTATGTTTAGGTTTCACTTTGGCTTCTCGCGCGCCCATATTAAAAGTCTACATTCCTAGTTGTGGTAAAGGTGATCGCTGTGTGTGTATGAGGGGTCTGAGTGCTTTTGAGGGTTCCTAGAGACAGTAAGTAGGACTTGCTAGACTTGCTGGGGAGTCCCGTGATGAGGATTGGATCCTTGCAGGTTAAAGCGAGGGGAATCGTGGTTTTTACAACGCCCGTCTTCCTTTTGCTTGAGGAAGAGAATACTTTTCCGGGCAGGCATGTGCAGGTCACAAGAATGTGTGTATGGGTATTGAAATCTAGACATCACTAACAAAAACGGTTACCCTAATCATCCAAAGGGCAAGAGGGGCGTGCTGCTGCGGGAGAACATTTAGCAGTACAAAGATGACTGTGCTCATACCATGATGATGCTCGTTCTTTGGCGTGAGGTGTAGATATGGGTTCCTGGCAGTAACCTCAGGTAATGCTCAACAGACATTTGCACTCTAGCCACTATTCCAGTATGGTCGACGTAGCAACCCTAAACCCCTCTTGAACGCCCTCCCCCCCACGTGAGATGAGACTCAGCCATCTCAGGAACTGGGGTTGCGGCCTCTTGGGCCCTATCCCAGGAATCACTCAGGCCTTTAGTTTGCGGCATTGGGTTTAGGATTTCGCGCTTAGGTTTTTCAGGGGCATAGCTTAAGGGGGCAGGGTGCTACTTGAAGGTTCATGGGCAGTTGTCAATAGTAAGATATAGGAAGATTACAGTTTTTTTGTGACGCGGCTACTCATGGCAGCTGGCATAGTGAGCCCTGAGCCTTGAAGTAGGCTTCAGAAGCACGGAGGCCTGCGGTTCAGGGTTTCTGTGTGGCCTTAAGCCTTAAGTTTGGAGTAAGCCCAAACGCTTCCTGGAAGAGGTTTAGGGTGTATTTAGGGATTAAGGAACATACCTTGAATCATGCTTTTCGACCCTGTATAATTTAAATTATATTAATCGACATGCTTCGCATGACGGGCTAAAGTGGGCATGTTTGCCTGCTCTTGTCCCTTCATAGTGTTTCAGAAGGAAGGAAACCTGTATGGTAATGGCAAAAAAGTCGCATGGAAATACGCACACTTTGCGTTTTGCTGGCCGTTATCATTTTAAGTCGTATAGGCGGAGGAAGGTGTTTATTGGGAGAGGGGAAGAGGCGCTTGTGAGCAGCAGGAGTTTTACAGGTCAACTTCGGAGCTCCGTTTTACCTCTGTTCTGTTGGGGATTGCAGGGATTCTGTAAGGGATGGCTGAATGTATCCCAAAGGGTCCATATAGCTATATGGTATATATCAGGGATATGCATGGGATATGGGAATCCAGCTACGTGGACCCTTTGGGTGTGTGAGCGCAAGAGGTTTGAACATGTTATAGTGCTCAGTCTCTCAGGGTTGTCAAGATATTTTTGCTTTCAGAGAGGCTCAGAGTTTAGGGTTTAGGGTTTTAGGGTGTAGAGTTGAGGGTTCAGTGTGACGTGTTCGTTTGGGGGAGGGTACCCTTCAAAATTACAGCACCTTTTCTGACGTTCGATGCTTGTTTTTGGGGACTGCCGGACTTTTGTGACGCTTAGCTCGTCCTTGCCTCTTGCTACTTGGGGGATCAGCGGGCACTTAGTGAGTAAGTGTGGGATATCTGGATCAGTATGGCTTACAGGGGTTATGGGTATATTCACTGTACCCCTGACCCCATGAGTAGTTGGGAATGAAGAGGGGTGGTTCTGTCTTGTCACGGCGTCGTCTGGTACGTCAGCGGGCTGCGCTCGCGTGTTCCCCTTAGCCCTAAACCCTGTGAACCGCGGACTGCCAGTCGCATTTGGCTCCCTGGATAACCAGTCATGTCGATGTGGGATCCCTGAACCTGCAAACCTAAGCAAGCCCTAACCCCAAACTCTAAACCCACAAAGCCTACAGTCTCCCTTAAGTAGATAGAGTCTGGCTTTGGGTATATTATAGTAAGGTCCCCACATACCCCATATTCTATCTACTTAAGGGGGACTACAAACCCCAAACCCGATGCCAAGCCATGGACCCACTGGCACTTCTAGGCCAGGAAACGGGATGCACATATCAGGATGGGCTAGGAGACCCGGGTTTTGGGTATTGGGAGTAGGGTTCAGGGTTTGTGGGTTTGGGGTTTAGCTGTTTAGGTGTTTAGGGTTTAGGGTTCGAGGTTTAGGGTTTAGGGTCCGGGTTTAAGGTTTCGGGTTTAGGGTCTGGAGTTTACAGGGTTTTGGGTTTTTCCCTTGCAAAGTTCCCCTTTAACTAGCCTAAACTAGCCCCAATCTTCCCTCAGCCCTTCGTTGAGAGGGAATCTTTGGTGGATGCAGGAAATCTGACACCATCCGCAGTAGGGCGAGGTGGAACAGAAACGGCTGTTAGGGAACCTATGCATCTCAAACCGAGGGATGTTAGCCTCCACCTCCCGAGCGCTTTGCACAAAACACCCTCCAATGTGATTATAGGGGGAGATTGGTGTTACATAGGCTTATGTAAGGGCTTTATTGGGGTATGCAAGGATCTATAAGGTTTAGCATTGTTCAAAGTTGGTACCGTTTTGGGAAGTAACATGCGGCCTGGAATAACATTAATTAAGGGTACCACAAAAACTGGACAGTAATTACACAACCACAAGTATGTGGTATGCAAGCCGTACTTGTGGATAATTTCGAGGTCTAGGTAGTTCTCTGCCTCAAGCTCCGAACCCGAACCCAAATTTGTAACATAACCCTACTCTCATTAGAATTACGGGACGGTACTCTAGTCAGGGCCCAAATTGACACTGGTCCAAAGAATCTCCAACATGTTTCAACCTAGAAGTTCCAGGTCACCCTTCAATGAGGCCCATATTGGCTTGCTGTTTCTAAAGATTTTAAGCTAAGTTACCACAAAAAGGTAAGCGTAATATTTACAATGGAACCATATTATGGTACCTTAATGAAAGTTCCTCAACAGCAGCCTGGTATGGCGGTGTCTGCTTCTGGGTATTCGGCCTGATAGAGAGTAAATGGAGGGTCCTGGTATACAGTCCTTCTCGTCAATCACTTTTAGACGATCTTGATTGTGGAAACGAATTGCCGAAGCGTGACGCGACATACTCCCAACTGGCTTCAACAGGTGACGTTGAAATTGACCACCGAGTAAGGCACATCTCAAAGTATACGAATCCTACGAAGCTAGTTGAAAGCAGGTGTACTTCGTCGCTATGAACAAGTGAGTTGACTCTGACAAATAACCTTCGACTCAATTCAGCCTTACCAGCTTCTACTAACTAAGAAGTCTTCGCTCTGAACCATACATCCTACAGAGCCTTTCATACAGGCCTTCAGCAAAACATACAAAACCTTCTACGAACCTCTTACCACCTAAGTCCAAGTTGGACAACAGGCGACAGTGGCTCCGAGAATGAAGCTGACACTTTGGAGGATGCCGGAGACGAAGTCGAAGAAGGACTGCTGACTCGGGAGCGTTGTAATCCTGTAGGCGTGCACCCCTGTCATTTTCTCATATTCCCTGTATACTTCGGGTTTTGGAAAGAAGGGTTTGGGAACAACATGTATGAACTTCCAAGTTAGGAGGTCTTAGCTTTGAAGTTCATAGGACGTTGTGCATGGCTACACTTAACGGGGATATACCCCTACTTAACGAACGCGGTTTAGGGTTTAGGGCCCTACTTATAGTCCCCGCAGCTGGCCTTATGTAAGGTACTAAGGTCCTTATTGGTTGGCGTTAAACCTCAAATCTTAGACCCTGAATCTAAAACCAAATCTCATGAACCTTGAAGTAGGGTTTGAGTTGGTCATCAACAGCTTTCAATAGGGATAAGTAAGGGTTACTAGTCCCCAAAAATCATATCCTTCGGATTTATAGGTCTACTTATGTAGCAAGCCACTTTGTAGGGCTCAGGATTTGGGACTTGAGTTCCGCGCTCGCCAAGGCGTTTGTGGTGGGCTTTTCTGCAGTCAAGATTGGATTTCGTGAGCTATGTTCATCACATGTTGACTGGTGATTGTTTTTGTTCTCGAGCAATGCAATTGCTTTTGTTCCAACACTTTCGGACATGCTAGAGGGTGCCAGTGCAGAACTCTCGGGCTTTCGTTTTAGCTTGATGAAGTGTCTGTTTCACCAGTATGCTTGTTATATGCTCCTTCCTGATGGTCTCGACCCCTACTTTGAGTTTCCCTTGGTGTGTATAAGTGAGGCCACAGGCACCCCCATTCTTCAAAGAACCTCGCCTACAACTACGCATGAGCCATCGACTAACCTGAAACCTCAACCTCAAAATCCGGAATCCTTAAAGGGGCTCCATATATCTGGGTCGCATGAATTAGGGAATCAATAAGGCTCCCTTACCATAGTAGTTTCCATTATCCTTTTATAGCCCCAATACACTATACTAGTTTCCATTTTCTTTTCCGTTTTGCCACATAACCCCAACATAGTGGGGTACCCTCAAGAAGGGATCATACGGTCTGCCAAGATGGTGTTCCCAATGTCAAGCTCATTCCAGGACCGACCAAGCGCGCAAAAACCGAGGAGCGAATCTTCAGAAAGGGTCTGATAAACGACCCCTGCTGCCCCTAATGATGAAGCCCGCAACCCCGGCAAATGAATATTTCAACTGCAGTACATCATAGTGTGTTCGGAGTATGTCTGATTAGGGGGTGGGGGGGTGGTGGTTTAAGGGGAGGGGACTGGAAAGGACTAAGGTCCCCAAGACCGTAAAGGATGGCAGCAAACCCTGTAGGGTAGTTGTGTCCTCTTTAGGGTTTAGGGTTTAGGGTTAGAAGGACCCCCGACCCTGTAATAGTGGTATAGCAGGAATATAATAGGACCCTGATATAACATTTATTATCCCTGGGACACTATTACAGGCTGGGGGTGTCCTAAGGCATATCCCAAAGATATAGGACGTCCAGGGTCTAGGTATATGCCTATAGGGTATTGGCAGGAACGGATTACATCACTACATTTCAGAAGTCATTCCCCCCACCCCCGCAATTAGGAAGTCTGACCCATAAAGCTGTAGAAGCAAACCGCTACATAATTCCATGTCATGTTCAACATTCTTTTCCATTTGTTGTTGCACTATATCCCACAAAACTGTAGCGGGTAATTCGGGTTACCAGTTGGGGGTATCATTATTACGCAGGACCCTCAACCCTAGTGCTGCGTAGCCAGCGACTTTGTAAACATCGCAAGACCAGCCCCGGAAGACCTTGCTTGTGTAAGTAATCACTTTGCCCTTGATATCTTTACTGGCCCTCTTTAGCTGCAGTAGTCTTGAACTTGAAAAAACGCTCTTCAGGATTTTTGGCCTTGGATTTCTTCGATAGCTAGTTTTTTTTTTTTTTTTTTAAAAAAAAATCTTACGGGGGAAATGATGAGTGCCAACAGTTCCTGTGAATACCTCCCAGAGCACCCTGAAGCTTGAATCCAGATGGGGGAGGAGTCCAATACAACCCCAACATGACCCTAGTATTACCCCAATACAGCCCCAATATGACCCTAATATTACCCCAATATAACCCCAATATGACCTTAATATTACCCCAATATAACCTCAATACCACCCCAACATAAGGTCACCCAGGGTTTAGGGTTTAGGGAGTTCTCCTTTCCAGCTCTTCCTGGAGGGTCCGCCCTATTTGGTAGTTTCCCAAAATGAGGGGACCCCAATATGGACCTCAAAAGACTATAGTCCTCATTAAAGGGACCCCAAAAAAGGGACCCCTAATTTCGGGAAACCCTCATTTCTGCTTGACAGAGAAGAGGACAGTTGCTATGCTGCTGCGCCGAAGGAGGCCTCGCTCCTCATCAACAGCGGCGACGAACAGAACTGCCAGCGGGAAGATGGGCTGTGGTTGGTGGAGAGCGATTCCGCGTTACTTCCACAGATCGGAATGCCAACGCTGTTGAAAACCACCTAGCTCGTGCAGCCCTGAACACCTTGAAGCTTAAATCCTGACATGCTAAATCCTTTGACGTGAACCCGAAATTCTCGATTTGAAGCCCTCAGCCCCATAAACCCTGAATTTCAAGCTTTGTACATCCACAACCCAAATTCCCTAGCTCCTAAGCCCCAAATCTTAAACCTCAAAATCGAAAGCCCTAAACCCTGAATCCCGGCTCCTAAGCCTGAACCTCATATAAACCCTAAAGCCTTAAACCCTAATTTCTGCTCCTGAGCCTTAGCCTCAAAACCCTAAACCTGAGATCTTAGAACCTTAGCCTCAAAACCTAAAACTTAGCTCCTTCACCCTCAGCCCTCAACCCTACGGCCTAAACCATAAACCCTAAAACCCTTCAACCCTAAATCCTAAACCCTAGGCCCTAAACATCCACAAGGGTCCCACAGTCGGCTTCGATGATCTCCAACTAGCCGGCTTTAAGGGCGTGGAGCTTTGCGAGACAGAAAGGCGGGAGATCCAAGAATCTTACTGCTTAGGGGATATAGTATAAGATTTAGGGTCTAGGCTTAAGGGTTTAGGGTTAGGGATTAGGGCTTAGGGTTTAAGGGTTCAAGGGGTAGAAGGTAATAAGGTAATATATTATATAGGGATTGTATAGGGAATATGTTCCTTCGTTCCCCACTAAGAACCAGTAAATACTTAGGGGTCCCTCGGCGGTGGTTATATAGAAATATATACGGGCTTATGGGTACATATATATATATATAGGTGATTCTAGGGGTATACTTTTATGGGGCGACCATTTGAAATAGTTATTCATCTCGTTTGGTGTTTTATTAGGGGATCGATTCATCGATTGTTAAGTTTAGAGGCCTTCCCACTCAGTGTTGTTGTTGCTGGCGGGTGGTGAGCATGGGATTTGCTGTGTGCCGTATGTGAGGGCTATACAGGGTTGAGGGCCGTTAGCGCTTGATTGAGTAAAGGGCTTTTAGGCGTATTTGTTAGGCTCGGCCTTCAGCAAGCAATAATGACCGCAAGGGCTTCAGCAACTAGCATGACCAAGAAGGATGAGGGAAATCATGTTGTGCCTCTCCACTCTCCACATTTGCCCTAAACGCTAAAAGCAAACCTAAACCCCAAACCCTATACCCTAAACCCTAAATCCCAAACCCTGAACCCTAAACCCTGGACCCTAAATCCCAAACCCTGAACCCTAAACCTTAAACCCAAACCCTATAATCTACCACTAGAACCAAGGCCGCGCCAAACTAAAAGTGTTTAGGCTGCGCATTGCGGTCAGGGAAGGTTATTCCCAAAGCCCAAGCCCTGCGTGTGGCCCAGTTTGCAGTATAGGGTTTAGGCTTAGGGTTTAGGGCTTATAGGGTTTAGGGCTTAGGGTTTGCGGTTTAGGGCTTTAGGGCTTAGGGTTTAGGGCTTAGGGTTTAGGGTTCAGGGGAACTAGTAAGTTGTGGGGCAATGTAGAAAATAAAGTCGTAGGGGGACCTCATCATCAAACCCTTTAATCCTAGTCCAAAAACATTTATTCCTCCACACAATAACTCGTATCATCAAAGCCTTAGGTCCACATCCAAAAGCCCTGTGCCACCGTTTCCTGCCCAAAAAAAGATGCTTTCAGGGACCTGGATTAATTTCGGTTTTCAATCATCCCTGCCATAGACCCATTGTTAGCAATTTCCTACCACCTTTACAAGCAAGATCCCCCTGGTAGGGGGGTAAACCTTCAGCGCAATTTCGTCAAAACAACGCTACCTTGAACTTGGATGTGCAGGGACTTTAAGATCAGCACTTTTTTGTACATAGCCGTAGCTTCGCAACAAACAGGTTTTTACAACTCCGTCTTCTCACTTGCTTGGGCGAGTGAACGCCCAAACCCCTGACAAGCAGCAAAGTCCTGAAAGTGCTCCACGGAGGTGTTCTTGCACTTCTGTAGCAAACCAACACTACTGCAGGCATGTTATCCTAACCCTTCAGAAGTTACATAATTCTTCGCCAAGGGTCCCGAAGTGCTCCTTCAGCCCTATGAGCCTTACCTACAGCTCCAACCCACTGACCCTAAGCCCTAAGCCTTACGTTACCCCGAAAGCCAACGCGCTGGACATGCTCTTGGCCCTGTCAACATACTCGTTCTCGGTAGTGCAGGAATGCATCCCTATACTTGCTGGGGGACAGTAGGGAATGTACGCATTTTGTGAGGGCCATGTTGAAAGTATATTCCCGTATTCCATACTTACCACCAGGAAGTATGGCAGCCCCTGTGGACGTCTCAACACTGTAGTAGCTCAGATTGTATTTTTCCATTCCTTCATTCACTACAGTACTACGAGCGATGAGTAAGTAAAGCCTCAACCCTTAACCCCAAATAATGTGAGTATAAACACCCAGCTTCCATGTTCTTTTCCATTTGATTTGCCACTACTGGCCATACCTCTCCCTGTATATACATATATATATATAGAGCTGTATATATATATATATGGCACAGCCCTCAGGTACCTGCGCGACGTCGCTGGGCAAGAGCAGAGGCGTCCTCAGGTCCCAGCCCCCCAGGTGCGCGCAGCCATCTTGCTCTGGCCTACTTGAATACCCTGAGGGTCCAAGGACCCAAATAATGAAGTTTTAGGACCCAAATACTATACTATGAATGGTATTTGGGCCCTAAAACCCTATTATCTGGGTCCTTGGACCCTGAGGAATAGTGTTTCGTTTCGGGATATTATAGTCAGTGGTCGAGCGCAAGAGTAAATCCTTGTTTACGGTACAGTTTGTATAAGAAGACAAGAATCTTACTGGGTTCAACCACCAAAAAACTACTCGTACAAAGGTTTCTCAGGATAGGAGTATCTGAGAGGTTCCTACGTTTTTGCAAGGCTTAAAAGAGGATGTTACCAGCCAAACTTTAAGCTTTCATAGGGCTTCGTTTTCATGAATTCTTTTTTAGCGGATCAACGGTTAAGTGTTTGGGATTCTTGGGTTTACGGCTTAGGATCTGGGGCAGGATGTTAGGAGAGCTGTACGACTTCTTTACCAAAGGGTAGCAAACCTAAACCCTCAAACCCTAAAACCCTAAACGCTAAAAGCCGAAACCTTAACCCGTGTGCTTACTCTCCGGCCAGCCAAGGGCACCCGGCTACAGGGTTGGTATGGGTTTCCAACGTGTGGGGGATTGTTCTGATGGGTTTAAGGTTTCAGGTTTAGGGAGCATGGGGAAGACACTTCCTGAAACGGGGCTGGCTTCGGGCCATTTTTGGGATATGTCTTCTGAACAAATACAATACATGTTTCATGGCCAGGGATCATTGTTGTCCATGACAGCTACCCGTATATGTCCGGTTTCGGCTTGCAAGTTGTTGGAATTTGCTTACAGGCCATTTGTCACCTCGTAGAGCAGCCTTAGCCCCAAAAAAGGGAGCCCTCAACCTTCCAGCGCGGACTTTGAACCCTAAAGGGTCCAATTAAGACCTTGCTGTTGCGTCGAAAACCTCAGCCATGGAACCCAAATCTCTAAGACAACAGAACCCTAAGCCCTACACTATAATTCAAAAACCCAAGTAGAGCTCTAAGCCCTTAGCTGTGACTCAAAAGCCTTCCAGCCAAACAAAACCCTAAGGGTCCAAGTACCCAATAAGAATACACCTACCCACCCGAAACCTGTACTATAATTACTATTACCCAAAACCCATTTACCCAATTATTGGGTACTTGGACCCTAAACCCTATATACCCCTACATATCCCCTATATGGCCCCTTTAAAAGGACCTAATTGTTAATTATTGGTTGCTTGGACCCTCTGGGAAAACTTCAGAGGCTGCACCTGCGCCATCGACTCCATCACCCGAGGAGGAACCGGATGGTAACGAAAATGCTGAGGAGGAGGAGCAGTCGAGACTTGGAATGTAGCTGCCACAGGTTATGTTATGGTATATAACTTAGATACGCTGTTGCTCGAGTTTTGCGCTATCATGGTTCTGACATTCAGTATCATATTTAGTCACTCGGCGTTAAGTTGTTTAATGGAGTTTTTTCTCAGCGGGGTTCCGTTTTGCAGTTCCAGGCGTTGGGGCAAGTGCTGGAAAGCCCTAGAACCTGTAAGCCCCAAACCCTAAACCCCTAGCATTTGCAGTTACGGGACCCTAAACCCTAAACCCAAAACCCAAACCCAGAACCCTAAACCCTAAAGGGCTTCGGTCCTCTAAGTACGGCAGCCTGGCCTTTAGACCTGTTCCTTACACTGAAAAACCCTAAGCCCTGTTAAGCCCTGAGCCCCCAAACCCCGAAGCACTAAGCCTGAAGCCCCAAACCCTAAACCCCTGTAGTTCTTTCATGCTACTTTCTTTTAGGTCTAAGTCCAAAGCCACACAGAAGTTCTGGTGGTGCCACACGGAGCGTGGGACATCATCATTGCAAGTCTTTGGCCTAAACACCATCTATCTTCCCTAACCAGTAAGTAACGCAGCAGGACATCTCGTAGGTAGGTTGCACCCTCTGCAAAGACTAAACGGTCATGTGGAGGTTTCTCAAAATCAGGGGTCCCTTTCCAGGGTGGCATAGGGGTTGTAGAGGGTAATGTGGGGTTATACGGGGCTTTACAGGGCGTGGGGGCAAAACACGAGTGGGGTCCCCCTATTTAGGGAAGCTACCATACTGAATCTTATCCAAATGACAGCCAAATCAAAAGGAACATGGAGCATGACGTGGAAGGTGTGTTTATTTTGGTTGCGCATATTATGGACCACACTATATGCATAACTCTGCCCTAAACCCTAAACCCCACCATATTGATCATTTGTGGCTTCTACTATGTTGACTAGCAAGAACAAAATCGTTCGAATTGCGCTTAGGATCCCGCCGCAGCCACCCAAAGTCGAGGCAATGGTATGGTTTGGGGGGGTCAGGGATTAGGGTTTAGGGTCTAGGCATTCGGGTTTAGGGATTAGGGTTTAGGATGTAGGAATTTTGAGGGATTAGGGTTTAGGGTTTAAGGGGGCTACCAAAATCCTTGCCTTGCCCTGGAAGATGGCTCGAATACGTATTTGTAAGCACCATGGGAGCCTTGCTGAGAGTGCTTTGAGGTTCTTGGGTTTATAGTCTCCCTTAAGTAGATAGAATATGGCTTTGGGTATATTATAGTAAGATCCCCATATACCCCATATTCTAGCTACCTAAGGGAGACTATAGGCATTCAGCTTGCTAGGCAACTTAGTGTAGAGCTTGATTTTTGCAACCCTAACCTTCCCAGAGGGTCCAAGTACCCAATAATGCCATACTTGGGTTTTGGGTAATAGTAAATCTTGGTACAGGTTTTGGGTAAGTATATAATTACTAGGTACTTGGACCCCTAGGGCTCTGTTAATCAAACTAGCATGGAATGCCCCAAACCGGCCCATTAAGAAAACCGCTCGTACCAAAACGGGACCATCTCAGCTTGCATGATTTTTTGGGGAGGGTCAACCTTATCACAGATGCTTCCTGGAAGCTGCTGCTGATACAAAGCAGCCATGGCTTTAGCATACCATACTACCATAGTTCCCAAGGCATAGGGTACATAGATTTTGCAAGCCCTGAACCCTAAATCACACCAGGTTCGACTACAGGGTCTGCAGGGCACTGTGCCCACACCACTGACGAGTTTTCGGGACTCGCGTCCAGCGCCCTGAACCAAGGAGTTAGAGTATACCTGGAGGGTCCAGGGGATTCAGTCAGTAGGTTAATGATTGGGATAGCTGTGGTTATGTATGGCTTACGGGGGCTATAAGTATACTTACTAAGCGGCCCCCCTCCCAATTGCCCTTAGGGTTCAAGAGTGTATGTATATGTGAGGCATACTTTTGGCCCGGCTAGGTTTTCCTGTTGAGCAACTTTGGCGCTTAAGCAATATATTCTTTACGTATCAGCACCGTTAGAGATTTGTTTTGGCACTCAGAAGGGTTTTGGCACCATGCAGGGTATGTTTGGTCTCAAGTGGTGACATAGGGTGCTGGACAAAACCCTAAGGGTTAGCTTTCCAAGAATAATGAGATCCCTTTCTGGAGTCGGAATGAAGGGGTTCCAAGTATTTGTGCATGATGCCGGCCCCTGATTAACTAGAGCAGCGTTTTGGGAGTTGCCGTAGTATAGTTCAAAGCGATGGTGTTTCAAAGGACTGCTGTTGTTAATTATTCTTCAGAATTCAGGCGTCTACAATACCCTCAACTGTATATGTTCTAACACTCATGCATCCACGGAGTTTAGCGGTTCGGTGCCACAGTGCTGCAAGGTTTACTCCAGCAGCAGTATGCAAAAGAGGACCAACCCTAAACCCGATAAGGTTTGGTGCGCAAAGTTGTCATTGTCTGTCTGGCGCAACACCTGCTGAAGGTCCGCACCTGCTGTCCCCAAGCTAAGAGCTGTAGTCTAAACTCCCTAAAGGGGGTTATGTAGGGTTCAAGGGTACAGGGTCTAAACTACTTAATTAAGGGTGTTGTATAGGGGATTATGGGGGAGCATTCTAGGGGTTATTCAGGGGGATACTAGGAGTTTAGACTATAGCTCACATGACCCTCTCTCAAAAAAGACTTTCCCAGTAAGCCCGATATCCCTTAATTAGGGAATATACCCTAACGAAATGATATTAGGATCCCTAATATGATGCAAGATATATTCCCTGATTTAGAGATATTGGGCTTCCTGTGCTAGTTTTTACAATTTTTTGTCCGGGGTTCCCATGTCATTTTGGGGGAGGATAACTTGCATGTCCCTGGCCAGAACACCTAGACTACGGCTGAGGCAGCAGTGCTGAAACTGTCGAAAAACCTGACAGCTGCAGCTTCAGTTGACGGTTTATAGGGTTCAGGGTCTCAGGCCTAGATCAACGACACCTGTTGGTATAGCAGAGGCTCCGAAGCATCACCTATGTACCACCATGAAGCCCGTTTACCCCCATTTCTCGCCTGCCTCAATCTGAAACCAAACCAGCACCCAAATCCGAAGGGTCGAAGGACCCAAATAATAGGTTTTAGGGCCCAAATACCATTGATATTATTAAGGGTGTTTGGGCCCTAGCACCCTTTTCGTTGGGTCCTTGGAGCCTTAAAGTATGAAAAGGCCCCAAACCCTTTGAAACTGGGGGAGTCCCAACAGGTTCTTCCCACTACGCTGCAGCAGCCTCTTCAAGAGCTGGGCTTCGATATTCCTACGCCGAAGCTTTGACCCAAAAGGGGCTTAGTGTTTCAGGTTGATTTAAGGCTTAGAAGTTATGAAAGTTCTAGGGATCATGTATGATTGAGGGTTCAGGGTGTATTTTTAGTTTAAGATTTAAGGTCTGTTTAGCGTTCGGAGTGTTGCATTATGTTTGTACGGGGTTTATTTAGGTGTTAAGGCCTATTTAGGGTTCATTTGTGGTTTATGGGGCTTCGGGTCCATCTGTCTGGTTTAGGATTTATTTAGTTTGGTGTTTGGAGTTCCCGCCCCCCACCCCCAGGCTTCTAAGTGTTGCCGGCCCAAAGCCCTCAACCCCAAACCCTAAGCACTAAGCCCTAAACGCTACACCTTAAGTCCTACACCCTGAACCCTTAGCCCTAAACCGCATTTGATGGGTGCGGGGTTCTTGGAGACTTGGCCTTTAGGCCTGGGAGGTAAGGGCTAAGGGCTCGTGGTCATGAAGCAGCGGTTGAGGTACAGGGTTTCGGGTTTAGGGCTTAGGGCTTAGGGTTTAGTAGGGCTTAGGGTCTGGGGTTTAGGGCTTAGCGTTTAGATCTCATGGTTTAGGGCTCGGGTCTGGGGTTTAGGGCTTAGGGGGTATGGTTGTAGATCAGAGCAGTATTTTAGGACCACTGTGAGGGACAACTCGCAACAATTGGCAGCAGCACCTCGCCTTGCAATCTTAATATAGCCCCAGCCACCATTTCATCTTTCATTTTCAATTCTATGTGATTGCATGATTGCATTTGTCCATCATCCTTTGCATTCTGACCATGATTACTGCTGCTATCTGCTCGCCTGAAATCCCTTGGCATGCTGCTTTTGCCTCCGTCATGAGTGCCAGACTCAGACTGTCTCAGACCCCACAGAGGCCTCAAGAGCTCTCAGCCTTAAACTGATGACGCCCCTAAACCCTGAAACCCTAAAGACCCCTAGACCCTAACCCCTAAACCCCTAAACCCTAGACCTACCATACTGTTCCATAATGTTTGAATCAGGAACCTCAGCTCCAATTCTCCAAGACCCTTCCGAAGCTGACTTTGCTTGTGAGCAACCCAAGGAGCCTAATATCCATTACTTGGGAGTATTCCCTCAATGATACCAGGATGTTTTATATGATGTAGGGAACTTATGCGGTTGGGTAGACATTGACCACTCCAGGAACCGCTATGTAACTCCGAATCCCACTTCATCCTGCATGTTGTTGTCCTGCTTGTTCTCCCTTATTTTGGTCCAAGCCCTTGATGCTAAATCCTCAGAAGGATCCAAGCGAATGCAATTCCCATCATTGCCACCGGAAGGGACCTGGTAGGCCTGGGCTTTGGGAACCCTAAACCCTAAAACCTTAAGATCTCTAAACCCCTAAACCCCTAAACCCTAAAACCCTAGAAACCCTAAAGCCCAAGAAGCCCCAAAAGCCTAAAACCCTAAAGCCTTAAAACCCTAAACCTTAAAAGCCTGGGCTTGGGGACTGGGGGTTGAATATGGTCGGAATTTGGGGAAAGACTTGGGATCTCAGGTTCCTGGTTTAGGGGTTCAGGGATTTAGGGATTAGGGTTTAGGGTTTAGGGTTTAGGGATTTAGGGATTTAGGGTTTACGGTTTTAGGGTTTAGGGTTTAGGGTTTAGGGTTTAGGGTTTAGGGTGAGGGGTTCAGGAATTCGAGGGCCTTGGGTTTTAAGGCTACTTGTAGCGATTTAGGCTTCGCTTTGGGATATGTTTCCTGCATGGTTTTTGAGACCAAGTGGCCACCATTGCACAAGCTCGCACCATCAAGTGTGGTGGTGTTTGGCAGGCCTATGTTTGCAGCGGTTTTGTCGAAGAGAATGAATGGTACCAAGGACTCCACATTTCCCAGGATATTGGAAACTGCCCATCTTGGACAGATTTTGGCCGAGTAGCCATAGACCCACACAAGCTACGTGATCAGTCTCTTTTCCCCAAAACCTTGCTTAACCCTTATATATACTTTCGTGAAAGGGGGGGCCTTAGGGCATTTCCATTCTATACGCTGACCAGAGTAGTGGGCCGCCCCATGGTTTGAAGTTCAGACTCTAGGCTGGCCTTATTTTGAGCTACGTAGTCTACAAAGCTGAGCTTGTACACGTGGCTTCAGGGATTCCCGCACTTGCCCAAGCCGTTCTTGCCCACAAAGTTCTCTTGTTTCCAGAAACCCATACAAAGTGTTGAGGAATTTCTTCGGATCCTGATGAGGCTAAAAGGGTTCGAGGACGTATCCCTAAATGTAAAGCCGCTTTCCAAGCGCCCACGGCCTCATCAGTTCCCAGATTCGGGAGGTTATGGCACAGACAAGATAAACGTAAAGTGGCCCGACAAAAAAACACGAAACATCTTCAGAAGCCATCAAGTCAGATAGTCGAATGCGGCCCAGGGAAGCCCTCAGGCTTGCTTACATCACAGAGTCCCTTTAAACCCCTTCGAAATGTTATCAAAATATTTATTATCACGACTATTATTACTACGTACTTCTACTTTATTTTAGATTTCAGTATTAGGGAGCTACCCACATGTATCCCCATACAAAACCTTTACAGGGGGTTTCCATTTCAGCGGCTGTTCTTCCACGTGATTCTCCATTATCTAGGCCCTGCATTAGGCCTCTCTGCGCAGGATACGTCCAACATGTAGAGAGACAGAGCCGCACAGGCACATGTGTGCAACTGCTTCAAGAGTCTAGACGGCCCACGGACAGCCAACCCCACAGTGATCAACTTTGAAAAGCCAGAAACTCTCATCTCTGCGAGCATGATCATTCCTAGACACTTTTATGCAGCGTGATGTCTTGCCGCTCACTCGAAGAAATATTTGTTCTGCATTACCCAATAAGTGGTCACGCGTGTGAGAGTTTATTAGCTTACGCCCCAAATCCCAGCCTAAACTCATGTGGGTGGTGTCAAAGTTATGGTCCCTTTTTGGATCCCTTTTTTATAATACGGTAATTAATATTTAGGGTACCCAAAAAGGGATCATAATTTTGACAACCACCCATGTAAACGAAGTCCAGCAGTTGGGACAGGAATTTCCGCCACGGGTTCTGGAAAGACTCTGGCCTACCTTCTTCCTTGCCTCTAATCTGCACTGTCCTTAGGAATAACTTTTAATTTCTATTATATATAGTATGGCCCTAAGGAAATATTAGACACATTCTTTATTATAGGTCTAAGGAAACTACAGTAATCTGCACGAGGTTCTGTGTTGGGCCCAGCGCCAGTGCACTGGGCTCCGCTAGCTTCATCTTGTCAGATGATTACTCTCGATTTCTCGGAAGAATCGGCTATCCATCAGGGACGCGGCAATGGCTTCAGGTTCCAAATGGCTTCGGAATCCTAAGGTTTTCACTGGGACTACGTAGGGAATAGCTACTATTCTGGAATAGGGGTTTGATCATTGGCACTTCGCGTCATCATTATCACTACCATTATTGTTATGACTATCTGCATCAGCATCGTTACCCTAAATCCCAAACTCTAAGCCCCAAACCCTAAACTGACCAGGATAGTGAGCATTCGGGGGAAAGGATTAGACTGTCCTGCCGCGCTGGTGGTAGATTGGAGGGGAGGACCTTGTTAGAACAAAAGTTAAAAGGCTTATCATCCAGACGAGTGTCGTGTTCGGAAGCTTGTGTTCTGAGAGCATACTTCCCTTCTCTTCGGTCATGTTTTCCCTAAACCCCAAGCCCTACCTAGACCCCCAAGTACCCTCTATAGACCCTAAGTATCCGCACATAGGACCTACATAGACCCTATTTTAGGGTATTTGGGGGGGGTCTAGGTAAACCCATAGTTGGGTGCTCCAGGCTCTGATACTGCTTCAATCCGCCTAGGATTCTTACAGCCGACCCCAAGTTGAGCATTGACGATGCCATACTTGCCCAGCGGTACCTGGACCCCTATACCCTACCCTGTTTTTGGATACCTAACTTTATGTCTAGTATATGTTCTGCATACAACAGTGGGCACTCGCAAAAAGGGATAGGGTATAGAATTCTAGGTACTCATCAGTGCTGACAAAAGGATTTGAGCGCTGTCCTTTGCAGGATCTGCGCTCTTCAGGCTATTATAGGAGATGGTAAATCCTCAAACTTTATGGTTTCCTTTCAACCATTGCCATCCATGGCTCAGGTCTTAGGGTTAAGAATTCAGGGTGCATGGGACAAGCCACTGAGCCCCGAACCCTGAACCCTAAACACCCTAAAGAGTGTGGTTTGAGAACAGAGCTTCTCATCTTTCCATCTAAAAGACAAGTGGTAGTTTCCCCAAATAAGGGGACCCCAATATAGACCCCAAAATACTATAATCCTTATTATTAGGACCCCCAAAATGGTACCCCTAATTTTGGGAAACCCCCAAGTCTCCTTGTTGCAGGATCCCCCCCAAAAGGGCGCACATGCTTTTTTGGCTAGCCTGCAGGGAGGGCCCCCTCGTTATAACTTAGATTGCATGTGGGTGAGTCAGGGGTAAGTCTTGTTACACGTTCCATGTATTGTAGATATAGGAGTTTTGAACATACTTATGCAATTAGGGGCCCCCACCCAGGAAAACCCCGAAGATTGCTTGAATGATCTGTGGACTTTGAAATCTACCTACTATCCCTAATCACCCTTGCTATATGGCCTGTAACCTCAGTTACTAATTTGACTTACTACGAAGAGATCCTGAACCCTACTTAAGCCCTAAACCCTCAATCCCTCAACCCGAAATCCTACACCCTCAGTCTTAAACCCGAAACTCTAAACCCCAAACCCTAAACCCTAAATTCTAAACCCCAAACCCTAAAACCCTACACCCCAAGCCCTACACCCCTAAACCCCTCAATCCTAGACCAGGCTTCGCCAGCTTACTGCGAAGCGTTTGCTCCAATCCCTCGCACGCTCCAAGGATGCTGGCTCCTTGGCTTTAAGGTTAAGGGTTTTAAGGCTTTACGTAGTGTTTTAGGCTTTTAGAGTTTCTTGGGTTTCAGGGTTTTAGGGTTTTAGGGTTTCAGGGTTTAGGGTTTCACGGTTCAGGGTTTTAGGGTTTTAGGGTTTTAGGGTCTAGGGTTCAGAGTTTAGGATTTGGAGGTTTAAGGGTTTAAGGTGTGGGGGTCAAGCGCTGAAATTATGGTCTCTACTTACCCTCAGAGCCCCACAAACCCTACTGAAGTATTATACCCTCACTGATATCCGGATCCCGCACAGGATTGAGTCCAGGTATATTCCTTGGTTAAGGGGTACTGGGCTTCCTGGGTATAGGGGGGGGGGGTGTCGAAATCATGGTCGCACGTACAGTCCGACCCCTAGTACGCAGGGTACCCCAAAAGGGCGCAATAATTTTCATAACCTTGTTCAAAGGTCACGGCTTAGGGTTGTAGGTTCAGATGCTAGCTAGCTGTGACCCATTATATGTGCAACTGAGCCCTAGGACCAGGCATCATGGGACTGCCGTGGGATCCTGATCAGCCTCTGATAGTCCCCAATAGTCTCTAATCAATCACGGTTTAGGGTGTAGGGTTTAGGGCTTATCAGGCCTCAATGTGTGTGGTCCTCTATGCTGGGGATGTGGGGGCATAGTGGCCACATGGGGATAGTTTCCTAGATTGCTGGGTCCTTTCTCCGGTGTCCTTCAAGTACGTCCATCACATATACAGGGAGCGCCAGCATGGAACTTGTAGTCATTGTAAGTACCCAACAACTTTGGCTTAATCTATGGGGAAGATGGGTCTTCAACGATTACATTCAGGTCGAGTGTACAAGCCTGAATACTTTCCAATAGCAGTATAATGCGGGCCAAACACCTAATGTGATAGTTTAGGCTCCTGCTCTGACAATAGCTTTTGCCATTTGCTCTGTTGTACTGTGCGAGTGATGACGGCGGGCCTTCTGCAGGGCATGTTACTGGAAGGGCCCATGCGTGAAAATGGGGGGGAGGGGGGGGGGGTTCCAGCCCTTTTTGGGGGCCCCATACCACTGTTTATCGTCTATTGGGTCTCTTTTGGGTTCCTTTACTCGTGGAAACTATTAAATAGGCATAGCAGCTTGTTTGTCTTCCTTATCTATCTTTGGGGCAATTCGAGGGTCCCAAGAGCTTGGAGGGACTCGTGGCCTGCATTCTTGGTACGTGCATGAGTATTCACCCTAAACCCTAAATCCCTTAAGCCCCTTAACCCCTTCCCATAGGATTTAGCGGGGCTTTCAGGGTACGACTTTGAGGTGCTAGGGCCAACACGCGAGCTGGTGGCCCAAATCCAGCGCAGCTCGTCGAGGCCACTGAATCGCATTTGGTCACTATAGGCTTGGGGATTTAGGGTGTGAGATCTAGGGTTTGGGCTTCAGGATTTGGGGTTTAGGGTTCAGTGTTCAGGGTACAAGTTTGCAAGTGAAGAGTTTGAAAGTATCGTCTTCCACCAGGATGGTGCAAGGGTGGGGGTGAAAGGGGATAAAGACTCTTCTGAATCGAGGCCTTACTCGGCCCTCCCTTAGTAGTCCTTATGAACGAGAATGGCCCCCTATGCCCCCACCTTACTTACACCCCCATTGCTCGCCATGATACTGTTGATACTTAAAAACGTTGCATGACCTTAACATACTAGACTACCATAATTCCTAAGGTATAAATGGTATAAAGTACTTAGAGTCCTGCAGGATGTTTAGTATCCACGGTATTATGCATTGGCCCTGCGGGAAAAACTACCTGTCTTGTTTTGGGGGGTGCCCGGCAGTTTCTATGAACCCAAACCCTAAACCCCAAATAAACCCCACACCCTGAAGCCTAAACATTGAACCCCAAGCCCAGCAGCATAGACGCTAAACCACCATACCCTAGATCCTAAACCCCTAAACTCTAGACCCCTAAACCCGAAACCCAAAACCCCCAAACCCCCAAACCCCCAAACCCCCAAACCCATCATTCCCTACGGACAAGAGCGTCGGGTGGAGGGCGCCCTCCAAGCAGTGATGTTATCCCCTCCCCTCCCCCTATACCTGGAATTTCAGGGTAAGTATAACCCAGTCAGAACCATATTCTGAGAGTTAGGGGGTTTTTAGTAGGTTATATGTATGGTTATAACTGGGTTATAGTTGCCCTGAACCTCCAAGTAGCGTCAAACGACAGCATCAAAGCCCCCCACCACCCATTAATGTTAGCAGGCTGCGGGAGTCTATAGTCCCCCTGAAGTAGGTAGACTATGGGGTATATGGGGATCTTATTATAATATACCCAAAGCCATATTCTATCTACTCAAGGGGGGGCTATAATCTCGGGTGGAGGTGAGTGATTGTTAAAGCTACTGTGGATGGAGGGAATCTTGCTCAACCCTATATGAGCTATACTCTAAGCTTCATAAGGGGGATATATTGGGGATTCTATAGGGGAGTATTGTAAGGGTTGTTAAGGGGGATACTAGGAGTTTAGGCAAGGGCCCACATACCTTATACACTGGAATTACAATATGTGATGAAAGGTTTCCTCCATGCACCGTATGTTCCGTTTGTTGGGGGGGGGACCACTTCACCATACACTTATTGCTAGGCACTCCATATTCCAAAGCCTTACGAGGCGACCTTAGTTTTGGACAACCATCTTCTACATTTATCAGAAGTAATGCTGCATCATAATTATAAACTGCATCCTCTTAGCCTGGAGGAGGACCATACAACCTAGACGCCAAACCGTTTATACCGGTCCCAACCTATCTCGGAAAACTACCCTGTGAAGTCACAAACCTGTTTTGAGCTTACCCTACGGGTCCAAGGACCGAAATAATGGGGTTTTGGGGCCCAACTACCATTAACATCTTAATGGTAGTTGGGCCCTAATACCTTATTATTTGGGTCCTTGGACCCTAAACATTAAACCCTACGTAAACCCTAAAACCCTAAAACCCTAAACCCTAAACCCTAAAACCCTAAACCCTGAACCCTAAACCCTAACACCCTAAACCCTAAAACCCTGTTTTTAGCTTAGATGTTCTGCGAGGTTCTGTAAGAGCTCGGGGCTGCTGCTAGAGACCATCTACGGGGGCGCTTCAAAGGCACGTTCTTGGGGTTTAGGGTTTGGGGTTTAGGGTCTTGGGTTTAGGGTTTAGGGTCTAGCGTTTAGGGTTTGGGGTTCAGGGTCTAGGGCTTGGGGTTTAGGATTTAGGGTTTAGGGTTTGGGGTCTAGGGTTTAGGGTTTAGGGTGGGGATAATAGCTTTTCCTTTGGGATTGATAGGGCATGTGTGCGGACTGAAAATGCGCCCTATTGTACTGGAGTTGTTAGGCATTCGTTTGTGATGCTGGTAGGTGTGATTTAAGCTTGTGAGTTTCCGGGCGGGACGGCCTATTGCTACAGTCAAGCCCTGGGGCTCCATGTCTATAAATAATACCTACATTGGGCCCCAATACCTAGAAATAGTACCTACATTGGGCTATTTGGAGCCATTGGGAAAACACTTGTCGTTGGCCATTGCATGCCTCATTGCAGGGAATGCGGGAATAAATCGCAGTGAATCATTCCCTCTTCATGGCCAAAAAAAAACCATGAAGGCCCGGATTTCCTAGCAGCAAGCAAAACCTCAACCCCCCGTTTATTGCATCCAGGATCGGCCCGTAGTTGCTAGATCGCCACTTCTGTTTCGCAACCTTGCAGAAGAATAACCTGCGTAGACATAGCTTAAAACTAGCCTGTTGTTGGCGGCGACCACCAATTAGGATCTACAGTTCTGAGGCATCTTCCGAAAAAAATGTTGCATGAGTCACCGCCCAACTTTGCACGTTCCTTCCATAGTCGCTATACAAAGTTCTTGTAGTCTCCCATACGGCGTGCCCATGGCGCAAACCTCTCTGCAAAAGGCTCTAGAAGTCGGCCACGAAGCATTCCAACCGGTCCATGTTTTTTTCTTGAGATTTTGGTGTCAGAAACGAGCACACTGTTCCACAGCTTTGCTATGCCAATGCAACACGCCAACACTTGGAGCCCCACGTTTCGAACCCGAAGTCAGGAGCATTGCGCTATATATTATATGGAAGTTCTTCAAAATACGGGTGCCCTGACGGACTTCAAAAATACAATAGCGGTTTCCACAAGTAGGGGGACCCCAATATAGCCCATAATGTATATATATGTATATACGCGCACACGTATACCTTTACATGTATATGTATACACACACATATGTTTTTATATGTATTTTTATATATGTATCTGTGTGTGTCTATATAGATGCCTACATATACGGACTATACCAAAACAACAGTGGTCCGCCGTTTGCATTCTGCTCGCTCAGCATCGGCTGTGAGGCCGAGCAGCTGGCGGGCCTCCGGAAGACACTTGGCTCTAACCCTAAGCCCTAAACTCCAAACCCTCAAACCTGAACCCCAAACCCTAAACCCTAAACCCCAACCCCCTACCCCTAAACCCTAAACCCTAAACCCCAACACCCTACCGCTAAACCCCAAACCCTAAAGCCTAAACCCTAAACCTCTTAACCCTTTAGGATGCCGCCAGTGGTGGTGGCAACGCCTGGGAGGCTCCTTGAGTTCCTGGAGGAGGAGATTCTCCGGGGCTCCACTGCTCGCGGTTATATAAGGTAATAATAGGGTAATATAGGAGGGAATATAGGGATTATATAGGGATAATGGAAAAGAAAATGGAAACTACGATTTTATAGGGTTTTAGGGTTTCAGTGTTTAGGGTTTAGGGGTTCAGGGTTTCAGGGTTTAGACTTTAAGGTTTAGGGTTTCAGGGTTTAGGCTTTAAGGTTAAGGGCTTAAGTTTTTGGGCTTACAGGGTTTAGGGTTTCAGTAATACATATATATATATGTATGTAGTATGGTCAGTACGGTTATGGCACCGGACTTTGCTATATGGTGTGCAGGGTTTAATTGGCGGCCCAGCAACGCAGGCACTGTGTACTTGGGGCCCAATTAGGATCCTATGTAGGTATTCTGGGGCCTCAACATAAACTATATGGATATTCAGTCCCTTGGGTCAACCAGCTGCATAGTGATGGAGCTCAAGGTTCGAGATGGGCATCGTGGGCAAGCACTAAGCCCTAAACAGGGTTTGTGTTGCTTGATTTGAGTTTAGTTTCAGGGTTTGGGCAGTCGAGTTTAGGGTGATCCTCCTTGGCCTTACGAATTATGAGTAACAAAGAATGAGGTAGTTGTGGCTCTTGAATATTCTGAGTATCAACTGTTAAGATTACTTTCATCATTATGCTCGTTGTTTTTGCTACCTTTCTGTTGGAATGCAGTGTTATCTTACAGAAAAAGGGCTGCATCTCCGAAGCGACCCCCCCCCCCCCAAACGAATGAGAGATCTGCGAGTAAGCCAATGTTCAATAGGCCGCCTTGCATCTCAAAGGGGTTTAGGGTTTAGCGCATCTTATCTTCAAGGTGTACTTGGTTGTGATGCTGAGGACAGCAGAAGCAGCAACGCCAACAGCAAAAACAAGAGCAATTGGGTAGCAATCCTGGCAGGTGGAGTGTTTAGTTCATCTGAGCACTCTTGACCCAAAGCCTTCAAACCCTAAATCCCTAAACCTTGAAGCCCTAAGCCCCATACCCCTTCTGCCAAAAACCATGAAACTGCGGAGATACTCGAGGAGCCACCTCCCTGTTCCCTCCGACATGTCAAGCATTTGGTTTTGGATGAGGCCAGGCCTAGGGTTTAGTCTTAAGAGGTTAGGGTGTGTGTTTAGTCTTTAGGGCTTAAGGGTTAGAAATTTCGGGTTTAAGAATTAGGGTTCAATCAGGGTTCAGGTTTTAGGGTTTAGGGGGTTGTACAGGGGTTCACTTCCGCAATGTTGGAGAATCAAATGGAAAAGGGGTAATGGAAGTGGAAATGGACACTAAACTTATTTGGTGGTTTATAGGGATCAGGGCCTAGGGTTTCCCAGCAATGGGGGCCCCTGTTTGGAAGCCCCTCAATGAAGGATTTCAGCATATTGAGCCCCAATACCCCTATGTATGGACAAGTGCCAACTCACATCATTGTTTTGGGTATTGTGTTCTTCTTGCTTTCGGAAAGCTTTTCTGAGTATATAGGTCCGTGCTTCGAGGGCATGGCAATTTGGCTAGACAAAAGTAAGTTGCTGCGTAAACCCAGGAATAGTAATGCTTAATTCCCTGCACTTCTAAGAGCACCCTGAACACCCTGAAGCTGAAATCTGACAGGTTCTATACATGGAGATTTCCCTCTAGTACGGGTCCCTAGAGTGGGTTCCTGTCATAATACGGGTCCATAACAGAATTTACCCCATTCCCGAGAACAGCAGCGTAGGCCAAGTCCCCACGTGCAGAGGCCGACCGCATGCTGGGCGAGGGCTTCGACGTGCAGGTGCCGCACCAGGGCTTAGCCGAAAGGGTGCAAGTATCTATATGGTCCCTTCGAAAAGGTCATAGGGTATAAGGAGAAAATTCAATCTTAGTATCATTTTGGGTTTGTGTGGGGGGGTTAGAACGGAAACTACTACGCAAGGTTTACATGGAACATCTTTTGAATGTACCTGCACTTACTGTTGCTTGCGGGGCAGCGGCGGCACATCCATAGAAAATCCCTCTGCGATCCGTATCTTTGGAGTTCTATGACCATACTTATTTCCTCATGGATGTGTGACTTAGTTTGAAAACTTGGGCTGTGCTGTCCGTAGGGGGGTCCTAATGAGAGAGCAGGAGAACACTTAGGGTGTAGCTAGCGAGTTGTTGGTAGGGAGTGGAGGAATGAATCCTTTTGTAGCCCCTGTCTATAAAGCCCTTCCAGTAAAGGTTTCCATGTTCCTTTTCCATTCCTTCGTTCCTTGAAGCAACCAGCCAGTTAGGGTTGGGGCATGCGTGAATTGCGCGTGCACGTTGTGAGTTTGACCTTCTGGCAGACGAGCAAAGCCACTTGAACTGGTTCCGTCGTAGAATTGATGCTGTACCCGCGGTAGTGGAATGGGCTATTAGACCTTAAAGTTCCCTTAGTCTACCCGTTTCATGGTCCCAGTAGGAAATCTTGCTATGTAACAACCCGTAGTGGTATGTCGTGCTAGGCATGACATGGCTCAAGCCATAAAAAGATTCTCTCAAGCCTTGCAGGGAGCAGCCCCGAGTTACAAGTAAGGCTATGAACCGGGCTGTACAGGGAATAAGTATGATAGTTATAATAAGTCCCATAGGTTGCAGTTATGGGATTCATATGTATTGTTATGTGACGAGGGCTCCGTCCAGTAAGTAGATAGAAGCAGACATGTCCGAACTTTAGAATGCATATTGTGTAATGCATACAGTCTGCCTGGATTTGAAGGACGATGGCTCATATGATGCAAGGTGGCTGGTGTTCAATGGTGTAGGGGGCTTGGGGATTAGAGTCTTAGGGTTTAGGGGTTTAGGGCCTACTTGAGGGTGTAGGGATTTGGGTTTAGGGATGTAGCGAGGCGAGCGGCAGGATTCTATGAGCGTGGGGTTTAGGGTTTAGGGCTGAAGGTTTAGGGTGTAGGGTTTGTCAGTATCCTACCCATGCTTAGCTGGAAATGTCGAATAGGGCATTGTCGCGGGTGTTAAAAAGCATGGACTTCTATAGGTTCCCAGCCAACTTCCTCCAAGCCAGTGCAGGTCCGCAAGATCGTGGCGGAGGCAAAGCTGATGAATCGCCAGACCCCTGAGTTTGTTTCAGAGGGTCTTCAGGGGAGGTTTCATGGTCAGAGTTGAGGCTTTAGGGCGTGAGGCTAAGGTTTTAGGCTTCAGTGTCTCGGGTTTCGGGATCCGGGTTCCCCCCGAGACAAGAAGAAGGAAGACTTGACAAGTAAGATAGTTTGGGCAAGGGGCCCAATTCCTCCTTGGCATCCCCAATGGATCCACGTGAGCTATAGTCTAAACTCCTTAAAGAAGAGTCATTCAGGGGGTACATGTAGCCGATAGTACATGGACTTATGGCCCAAACAGGATCTCATGTGGTTACTTTCGGGCCCAGGTATATGCTACATGGTGACATGGACCCTTGGGGTAGTCTGGGGGGTGCTGTCATTTCGACAGGCCCTGTTGAATGTTATGGTCGGATCAGCATTCCCTGTGGCAAGTCTAGCCCTGAGCATGGCTTGTCGTTCTCTAAATCCTCTAAACCTTCACCCAGACCACTGATTAATGAACCCCTGCCCTTAATAGGGATCACACTAGGGATCCTTATGTTAACGCCCTTAAAAGCAGGGGGTTTATGAATCATGGGTCTACATTGTACGAAAAGCACATCGGTTTTCCTGGGGTTAAGGTTCATGAGGTCCTCAACCATGAAAGAGACATCGGCAGCCTGGCTCCTGACATTTTTCTACCATAGGGTTCAAGGTTTAGGGTTTAGGGTATATAACCCCACTGTACTATAGTAGTTTCCATTTTCTTTTCCATTATCCCCATATAATCCCCATATTGCACCCATAGACTCCAAGCATCCCTATATAACCCCAATATACTCTCTATAGTCTAGGATCTTCTAAGGAGCTTATCCCTCGTTCTGTGTGCTTTCTTAGCGCACAGCGATTGCGTGAAACGTGGTCTTCAACTGGATCTAAGCGGACCGCACATGTCCAAACCTAAGCCGTATACGCTAAGGCCGAGGCCCAAAGCAGTCAACTGTCCCTCGAGCTCCAAGTAGGTGACATATGACCCATATTCTAAACTCCTTAAAGGGGGTTATCTAGGAGATTATATAGGGGATTACTATAGGGGTTATTAAGGGGGATACTAGGAGTTTAGACTATAGCTCATATGGTAGACTTTGGGCCCCAAGGTACGTAGTACGTTATCATGATTGTAGAAGATTCAGGGGACCCAAAAGGCAAAAAGGACGGCAATGTTGACAACCATCCCTGTTCCACGAATCGATGGTAGTTTCCATAATTTAAGGGCTCCCTTACCAGCCCCAACATATGATTCCTTATCATGCGGACCCTGAGGGGAAAGTCTAAACTACATCCTTATATATCCTGTATATAAGTGGAGTTTTGTAATCTCTACATCCCGAATATTCAGAGACCCCTTGATTTCCTGAGGACGTTGCTCTTCTCCGCTACCTGGCCGCCTTCTGTGCAGGCCTTGCCAAGCCCAATGTCCCTAGGGATAGGTGTGGTAGGATTCAAGATTTTTGGGGTTTAGGGTTTTGGGTTTGGGTCGAGGGTTTTGGGCTTTCTGTTTTAGGGATGGAAAGTTCAAGGGTTTGGGGCATTCGGGTCTAGGGCTTAGAGGTTAGTGTGGGACATTTCTGAACATATCTCTGCAGGAAAAACAAGGCAACCCTCCCCCCAAACACATATGAGCCGCTCTTGGCTCAATATGGATCATTGAGGATGGAATATTCCCTAATTATGACGTAAGTCCATTACTAGTCTGGGAAGTATATTGAGTGTAGCTCAGATGGGGCCTCAAGTTAGGATCTGCAATGTCAGCTCGTGGAGGGTACCCCCACGCCTCGAATCCCAAACTTGTGCTCACCAACTCCTGAGTTCGACGACCTTTAACCTACAACCTCAGATGCCCCTATTACAGCCCTGTATAATCCCTTCTGACGGGGCTATAATACATACTTCAAGCCCAAATGAGGTCTGCTTGCTCTACCCTGAACCCTAAACCCTAGACCCTAAACCTTTAAACCACTAAACCCTAAATCCCTAAACCCTTAAACTACTAAACCCTAAATCCCTAAACCCCTAAACCCTAAACCCCTAAAACCCCAAACCCCAACCCATAAACCCTAAACCCTACAACCCTCAACAGTAGTTTCCATCTTTTACTCTCCATTATCCCTATATAACCCCAATGCTACAGTAGTTTCCATTTTCTTTTCCATTACCCAAACACCTCTGCCAGTGTTTGGGCATTTGACCCCTTGGGCATCTTTCCCAGAGGCATTCGCTTCCTCGGTCCTCAGGGAGCCCGTTGAGGTCCGTGTTGGCGTTGCCTGGTCTTGCTAAACGGGTTTAAGCTTTAGGTGGGTTTAGGGTTTAGGCTTTGAGGGGTATCCAAGTGGAATTGAATAGGGTTTGCTGGCTCTCTGTCCGCGATGAATGGGACGGTGTTTCGGGTTCAGGGGCCCAAGTACCCGCAGGGTATGTCATAGGGTTTGGGGGCTTGGAAGCCGTAGTTCACAAATAGATGCTAAGGTATCTAACCCCCTCCTCCTAACACTAATCCCCCCATCTCCTCTAATATCAAACAGACCCAATATAGTATAATATACCACAACGGGAACATCTAATATTGGAGTGTGGCTTAGGGGGAGCAGATTATATAGGAACACCTTTTGTGTCACCTCTGCGTTAGTACTAGATCCGGCGAGGGGTTTCGAGATTACGGGTAGGATCGTGCGGAATCGTGCGAGGCATGTCTCACCTGAAGCCGGCTTGAACACACTAAAACAATGCATGTGAGACTGACATGCATGTATTTGAGATATTTCAGACTGAAATGGGCACAAAACAGCTCATAAGTCCCGATGAAAATCAGGGGCTGCTGCAGGCGCCCAAGGGCCAAACTTGAATCCATTGAATACCTGAAGCCTTTCAGCAAATCACAAACACAATCGGCCGGAACCCTAAGTTCATCAATCAAACCCCGCGTTCCTGAATGAAGAACTTTGTGCGCCCATTGACGGGTTGACGAACCCACCAATTGACGAATTGACGAACTATTGACGAATTGACGAACTTCAAGTTCATGCGCCTCAAAATTGGCATTGAGCCCCTAAGTTCGTTGACGGACGCCGGAGTTCGTCAA
>CAJNIZ010004202.1:52149-68546 GCA_905231905.1 Symbiodinium pilosum
AGAATACCTTATAGCATACCACCTATATACTTTACAGAATACCCTATAGAATACCCTGTAGAATTTCTTTTAGCATACTTTCGAGAATACGGCTCTAGGACGAAAGTCCATTTTTGGGTCTCCGTTTCTCTGCGTTTCTGAAGACTAATATTTGCGGCTCATCTTAAGCGAAAGGCCCAAATCCACCGGTATTTACAGTGTTTTGGACGCATGACGTAAGTGACACAAGTGGGGAATCATGAATGGACAAGGCTAAAGGTTGGTCCTAGGGGGGGGGTTACCATATATATATATATATACAGATGGTTAGTTTGACAAAAGTAGGATCCCATGTTGGTACCCTACATATTGTAGGTCTCGTACCATAATTCACTACCAACAGAGGCCCATAATTTTGAGAATAACCCGTGTATATATATATATATGCATGCATACACGTGGTGGTTGATTTTCCACCATTTTCCATCCCAAGGCCATATGGCTTGGGCAACCTAGGTTCAGGGGTTTAGGGTTGCACCCTAAACCCCAAACCCTAAACAAGCCCCAGGTAGAACCCCCAAAGCTGCATCAGTACAGAGGCTAGATGGCGACGGAGGCGGGATTGCAGATAGTTTGTAGGTTTGTAGATTTCCAGGCTAGCAGCTTCTTACGGGCTTCGGGCGCAGGATTAGGTTTGAACTCTACCCAAAGGCTCCCCATAGGTTTATTGCACCGCTAATCAATGGTGAAGGGTCGAAGGTTTGGCACCTTGAAGGTCAGGTGAGCTATAGGCTAAACTCATAGTATCCCCCTTAATAATCCCTATAGTAGTCCCTATATAACCCCTCAAATAATGCCCTTTAAGGAGTTTAGACTATAGCTCATGTGTTCTTGGCTGATGTTCCAGCCTGTGGTTCATTTTGCAATTTACCCCTTTACGCACATCTGACACTTTCTCAAAATTACTTGTATAGATATGGACCTCCCAAAATTCCATGGAGTTCTTGTCTAATGAAGTAGATGCCTGTATGTGTATATGTATATGTATATATCTCTCCTCACATGCACACGCAGAGAGATATGTCTATCTCTGCACATGAAAAGTGTATGTGTGTGTGCATGGGCATGGCGGTATGGTGTTGTACAGCTGTCTGTCTGTTTGTATGTCTGTCTGTATGTATGTACGGAGGGAGGGAGATATGGAGAGATGGAGGGAGGGAGGGAGGGTGGGATGATGGATGGATGAATGGATAGATGGATGGATGGCTTAGATGAACATATGTACTGCATGTACACATGTATATGTGCTTAGGATTCCTGAGGCTTCTTATTTCAAGACACTGTCAACTGAAACACCTCAAGAAGCGTTTTTCAAAATTAGAAGTTGGGCTCCGTTCTTGGAATTCCTCACAAGAAAGGTTACAGCATCTGGGTAGATGTGGGTGACTTGCATTTGGGGAAGTACCCACCCAGAGTCCAAAAGGTTCATCCTGATCTCTCCAGTGGTCGCAGGACCTCAAGAGTGCTGTGGAATCTCTGTGGACCTGAGCGACTAACTCCTTCTCAGATTTGTGGTTTCCTGCCGGAGTGATTGCGAATCCGAATCTTGGTGGTCGCTCAGCCTACGTTCTTTAGCCTCTTTCCTCTACAAGTCACACCCATGTACGGTGATGCTAGTCCTATGTTGTTTCTGTTGATGCCACGAGATCCAATGAACCCTAAGGCACGCTCCTAAGGGTTCTCAAGCTACAATGGCTATAGCCAGGTTGATCAAGTAAGCATCAGAAGTTTTGTAGTTTGGTTTGACTTTACGGGTTCTGTAGCTTCTTGAGTGGCTGCCTGCACGGATATCCAAGGCCCGTAGCCAACAGGCCCTTCTTCCTGGAGTTTGCTCAACAAACACACGGACGCACACATGAGTTTTGCGCAAATTGATGCCACTAGCCAGCACCGGCCTCGGGAGGCTCTTCCTGGAAACCGAAGGGAAGGCTGTCTTTCCAAAGTTCGGAAGTGACGGAACCACTGGGAAGCAGGGGCTCCCTTCCACTGCAGTACATAACCTGGAGGAGTCCCAACTGCTGCCACGTGCCATATTATGGCTGCCCACAGAGCCCAAGATCACTGAATTGCGGATATATACCTTGAATAATACTAGGATCCCCAAAATTATCTAAAGCATATCCTCAAATTCAGGGACTTGGGGCTTCCTGGGTTCCATTCTGGGTCGACTTTGGCGGCGGCAGACCTGCGATCGATGAGCGGTCCAGAGAATCGATCCCTACGGCAGCCCAAATCGTTTTACTCAACGGCCTGAATTCTGGGCACTGGCAGATTGCGAAGTGGTTAGTGAGACTGCCATTACCGTGACCTCCCGCATTGACTGATGTTGGTTTGGAGGTGGAACCTACATGATGAGAACGTGTGAATGGGCCAAGCAACCTACATCAGGTTGCAAGCCCCGATTTTTGAGGACCAAATGGTTGTTCCAGTCTCTACCTGTGACCTCAATAACCTTCAGTTTAGTATTAATTACCTTCTAACTCGTAGGTATAACCCATGAAACTGTAGGTAATCGGGGTTACAGGTAATTTCAGATGGCTTACCAGAAGTGGGGCCAGAAATTGGTTTGGGATGGCCCTTATGCTGGACCCTGAGTGCGCGAATGTCATGTCTCCGTCTTTGCTGGCAGAGTTCTGCCACAGTACAACGTCCGGGCCCTTTTCTGCCTGATAGAAAGGCCTAAACAATTCGGAATATTGTGGTCCTAGATTCCGTGTAAGATTATAATATTCGGTGCCTCCAATAGACCAAAATGATATATTAGTTTAGGCCCCTCTAGTAGTCGTTTGTGGCCCGTATTCGCAAGCTGGTCCGAGGAAAAACGCTAGAAACAACCAGAGATCCCCTTGAAGGGTGAAGAATCTAGGAAGTTTAGTGTCTAAGCCTTAGGGTTTACACAACACATCCAAGGCAACAAATATATTTGGGCCCTAAAGTCCAGAGATCCACTTCACAGTGATGGACGCTTTGGGCAATTTAGGGTTCATTGAAAAATGAAGGTATTTGGAACTTCCTCTCAATAGCCTCTATATACTCTTGAAAACGCATCTTCCTGATATAATCCCCAGGGTCTCCAGGGCCACATGTCTTTAGGAACTCTCATGTGCAGTCTTCATGAAGCAGGGGACAGTGATCCCTCAGCGGGGGGGAGTCTTTAGATGCGACATGGTTTTTGCGGTGCTCATGGTTTCCCTCTATGAAGCCTACGAAAGGCCCTTCAATTTAATTGGCCTGCTTTTCGATCTTTTTCGCTTGTGGCTGCTTGTACATCTTTGCTGGGGGACCCCCAGTCAAGGAAGATAGGCTTTATCCCTGAAGTTCCACGTTGCGGAGTCTCAGCGATTGCCCTTGAGTCTGCTTTTAGCATCTATACTTTGGACGCCATTAGCTTGGGGGTGCCCCTGAATTGGGGGTGTATAGGGGAGACCTTTGGCATTTGTAGACATTGTAGGGTCCCGAAGAAGCACGACTACGAACCACTAGACCTTTTACACAAAATCCCAACCTTTGCCCCTACTATAGTAGTTTCCATGTTCCATTCTCCCTACAGCCCCTACAAGCTAGGGTAGTTTCCATTGTCTTTTCCATTCTCTCTATACGGCCCCTAAATACTATAGCTACAGTGGTTTCTATGTTCTTTTTTGTTATCCCTACACCCTATGTACCCCCAATATAGTAATTTCCATCGTCTTTTCCATTATCCCTATATAACCCCAACATATACCCTATAATCCCTAAAGCCTAAACCCTAAACCCAATGTACCCCTATAATCCCTGCAGTTTCCATTTTCTTTTCCATTATCCCTATACAAACATTGTAAAGGATGTAGAGAGCTAATTCAGAGAGCTTCAATGTCGTGGGGGGGGTTAGGGTCTAGGGTCTAGGGTTTAGGGTTTGGGGTTTAGGGTTTGGGGTTTAGGGTTTAGGTTTACGGTGTGGGGTTTAGGGCTTAGGGTTTGGGGTTTAGGGTTTAGGGTATCTGAAAAAGATAAACGTGCGAAAGTCTGGACATGCATAGGAACTATGCTGCATAGGAACTTTTCAAGAGTTCGAGGGCCCTCTTTCGGATCGTGAATATATCGTGATAGGATGATTTGAACATGTCTCACTTTTGATATCCAAGAGCATTGCGCTACGCTCTTGGACACCAAAGCAAACCTTACCCCGGCTGTGGGTCGAAATATGGTATCAGGATCCCAAACAAGAGCCACCCAGCTTAAACCTCTCCTCCTGTGAGGATTTCAAAGTATTAATAATGATAATAGTAATAGTAATAACAGTAAGAACAGCAATAACAGTAGTGACAGTAATAGTAGCAACAAGTAATAACAGAAATAATAGTAATACTATCGTTGTTGAGCGTTGTGTTCGTGACTATGCCCGCATGCCGGATGGGGGACCCCCAAGCTTGGATGGATTGAGGGTTTAGCTTACTGACGCCTAGTAGGGGATCAGAGAATGAAATCCCAAATATAATCCCCACATGATACATTCCCGTATTCCCTACTGATCCCCAGTAAGTTAGAAGGAGGACCCCATGTGGAACCATGGCCCTGGGCCAGGGTGGTCACAGTGTCTCACCAGACACTCAGCGCATCGTCGATGCACTCAGCAAGACGAGCACGCGAGGGGCCCAGCTGCTTCGTAGGCTTGACGGCGGGATGCTGGGTTGCTGTTCAAGGAACTTAGATTAAGTTACTGTAATACGGAAACCCTATTATTTGTTATACACCCATTATAGTAACTTAACTTCAGTTCCCTGACAGGAACCCAGAATACAGCTTCACCATCCTTACCAGCACGAAAGCCCATGTGATTATGGGTCCCGTCTACGATACAGTGGCTAAAAAATCATTCTTACAAGCAATACGACTAGTGCGATATGAGTCCCGTTTATCCCTTTGCCAGCGTGCAGATGCTTTGGGGTCTGTGAGGGAACCGTTGTTGAAGAGGCTCCTGTAGGAGAGAACCCAACTAAGCCCCGCAGGAGCTCCACGCCACAGGGATGCCTGAGGACCCATATGAGGCATGATCTAAGGTTTAGGGCTTAGGACTCCTTAAAAGGGGGGGTACCGGAGGTCTATAAGGAACTATATAGGGGACTATTATAGGGTTTACTAAGGGGGATACTGAGAGGTTTAGACTATAGCTCATATACTCCGTGACAGATCTCACTAATTGGCCCAACCGCTCTAGGAGTTAGGGAAGGATTGGGTTCTTTGCAGTCGCAGCCAAGCAAGTGCTGTGGAAGGGTCCATAGCCACCCTATCTAGTGGAAATGTATACGGAACTCAACCGATAAGGGGATTTTGGTATCCCCAACCCCCAAGATTCGGACTTTTTACCATCATATGATAGTCATAGGATCCTAAAGTTTGGGGGTTGTGGTTCCCAAGATCCTTTTATTATCAACCCAACCCCTACATCCTGCTCCTCAGGTTCGGAAAGGTGAGCTACTGGAATTGGAACCTTGCTCCAATGACGGACAAGGCCGCATAGAGGGAGTTTAGGGTTTGATGATTGGGAATTACATACACACTTCTACCCAACCCCCTTTTTTGGGGCACCCGAGGAGACTTGCCATACACTTTACCGTTTTAGAAACGGGGGCAGTGTATACAGTAAGGGTCTAGGACGGGCCGAGGGAGCCAACTTGCACTTGAGACCTATACTTTGAGGCTGCAGCTACTCCTTGGGGTCAGTAGGGAATAAGGGACCACAATCCTTGTATAACCCCTATAAGCTATCCCTTTTTCTTGTCTTTAAGCCCTAAACCAGTAGCCTTGCTGAGACAGTGATGCATGATGCCGCTTCAAGACGGAGTTCTTGTTGCCTCCCACACGGGGGGTTGTGGTTAGGGTTTAAGGGTTGATCCCAAGGTCCTTTGGGGTGATTAGTTCCTGTAGGTCGGTAAGCCTAAGATGGGGGGAAATTGTTGTCCATAGAGGCCGTATTTGAAAGAAGAATTGTGATCAACTACCATATACATAGCGGTATGAGGGTTGACAGTTACAGTGAAGCTGGGAGTCTTGACATATTGGCTCTTGCGTTTGTGTTGTATCATCATGTCTAATGTAGACCCCTGATTAATAAACCCACTCCCCTTAGTTGGGATTATAATAGGGGTCCTAATAATAGGGCCATTAAAACGAGGGGGGTTATAAAAATTATGGTTCGCTTGTAGGCTTCAGCGTTCCGCAATTGCCTAAGCTACAAATCTCTCCAGTTCTATGGTAAGCAGGCTCAAAGCCTTGAAGCTATGGACAAAGACCTACAGGGTCTAACCTCAGGGTCCCTGAATCTTAAACCCCAAGCCCTCACCCTAAAACCTGTGATGTAGTATGACGCCACGTCACTGATTCCTACAGGCCAAAGGCCTTGACAAGAAGGAGGCGCACGGAGCGGATTCAGGGTCTAGGAGAGTTTGGCAGTTTCCATGAATAACAGGACCCCAGAATGGACTCAAACTATTATAGTTCTTATTATAGGTATATACACCACAAGGAACCCCCCCCCGCCAATTTTGGAAAATCACTGTTTCATCTCTAGAGTTTGGTATGGGTCAGGGCTTTGGGTCCAGGCTCTGCTCTTCTGGGCTTTGCGGTGTTCAAGTTCAAGATCCACGCGAGTGAGTCTCCTTTCGTTTTGTGGGGCAGGTGTTTGCATAAAGGTTTTGTCAAAGTATACTGGCTTTCAATTCAAGATGTATGCAACTCCCTCCGAGCTCTTGCAAGCGCTTTTATAGCACTGGATCTTGGTATGTTCTGTAAAATGCACATGTCCCAATGGGCTGGAAGTCGTGCCTCAACCGTAACTACTTGCGAAGATCTCAAGACCTCGTCCCTAGGGCCAACAGGCACTAACCATATAGGGGCTTCCCAAAATTAGGGGTACCTTTTTGGGGGTCCCCATAATAAGGAGTATAGTATTTAGCGGTCCATATTGGGATCCCCCTATTTTGGGAAACTACCATATAACTCCCTTGAACTCTTCTGACTCTTCACTCCTTGGGACTTAGCTTAGACCTTAGACCCTTAACCCTTTGGGATTCCCTTATACTCCTATTATAGGTACCTAGCCGGTTAAACCCTTACCAGAGGTCCTCTGGGATTCCCTTACCTAAAGGGTTAACCCCTTACTAGGGCTTCTAGGTGCCACATAGTTCAGTTCTGAACACTGAACACCCGCAAAGGCTCCAACCCGTCAGTCCCTATTATTTAGGTCCTTGGACCCTTGGGGGTAATTAAGAAGATGGCATACTGTCACGGACTCGATGTCAAGCCTGTTTAAGGTACAGTATGCAGCTGCATCATGTGGCCTAGAATTTCAGCACCATAGCAAAACCAACTTAAGGTGACTATACACGTACGCATTTTGTAGGCACTGCACCCCGAACCCTGCTCTTGAAATCCCACTGCCAAGCGCCGCTCAGTGGTTGAGCTCCCAATTCCTGTTCATGCCAGAGCAGTGGCTTGTCTATAAGCAGAACAGGGTTTAGGGTTTGGGGTGTAGAGTTGAGGGTTTAGGGTTTGGGGTTGAGGGTTTGTAGGGTTTAGGGTTTGTAGGCTTTAGGGTTTGCGGTTTAGGGTTTATAGAGCTTGAGCTCCCATATAAGGTGGTTTTCTTGAGCGAGCCCATGATTTCAATTTCGAGATGAACCTCATTCCTAAACCCTGACCCTCAACGCCAAGCCCTAGTTTTCCGGGTCAAGACATGCGATTTGGGCCGGCCAGACCCCTGCCAGGATGTAAGAATAAGATCCGTCTTATGGCACCCTGAGAAATCCTATATTATATAAGCCTTACAGACTTCCCTGCAGTCTCCAAGCGGATCTAGATCCTGAGCCCTCATTGCTAAACCTCTTTCTTTGATTCGTTTTGGATAGTAGGAATCCTGTATGACACCAAGTACCTTAAACTTTGGGTGGGACTTATGGTGCTAGAGTATACTAGGAACAATGCACGATTTTCTAGTACCAGTAGGGTTCTTGAGGAGCTGGCGAAAGGCAAGTGGATAGATGGACTTGCCATAGTTCTGGGCATCAGATGGCTTGCAACAGGCCTAGTAGTAAGATTGTGCAAAAACAGGCCATCCTAGCTTTTGCAGCCAAATCCACGCAATGTCTGCTGCTGTTGCTGAAGCTGTCCAGGCTTCTGCCGGATCATCACCATAACAGGGCCCCTCAGTTTTTTGGGTTCACATGAACAAGACTTGTGCACTCACAGTTATCTATCTCAACTCATTCTTGCTGGCAAGCCCCGCATGCAAAAGCTCGCGACCGTTACCTAAGTCATCCTTTCGGGCCGATCCCCGCAGAAGAGAGAGGTGTACAGTTCTCAGCAAGCAGCTCACGAACCCCAAACCTTGGATACTGCCCCCCACCCCAATAATAGTGGTATAGTAATTATAGGCTTTGTGTACCGGCCCGTTCAAATTCCAGGTTGCTCCAGGCTCCAGGGGCTTCTTTCTTATCACTAAATTTAGACGCCAAGGCTACCTGTAGTTGCTCGGGCCATAGGGTCCCTTTAATTTAAGCGGTGTAAAGACATCATATATCCCTGTAACCCCTTTTAGGGATTCGGGGTTACCGAACTTCTGCTAGAGGTGGGGCGCCAACGCTGTGGAGGACAAATACCTGAGACAGGCCCTGGTCCCTCTTGGGGTTCAGGATAAGGATTGGGGGCGCCGCATGATATATACTTTTATGTCGGCCTCTTTATACATTCCTGAGCCCTTGTCTAGAGTGGGCCTAGGAGCAGCTTGGGTAGTCCGTGCGGGGGACCTTGACCTTCTTCTTTTGTTCCTGAGAGTGGGGACTTGCTATGCTCTGTCCAGCCCGACTGTAAACCAACAAGGTGCGCACAAGATGCATTATGCCTCTTTCTGCAATGGAAAAGATGATAGCTGTCAAAACAGGTGCAGCATGACAACATCCTACAACCTAGGCTTGAACGCAGATGCTCCCAAAGCTCACTTGACAAGAGAGCCTGAACAATGAGTGGCATCATCTGTTTGCATGAACCTTGTGTTAAGATGATCCTGTATACTACTGGTTAGGGAGGAGCCCATAGCCCAGCCCTGGTTTTTGGGGGGAGAGTGGAGATAGCTGCTTCCTTACGCATGGGAACCTAGGCGTGCAAATGGTATACCCGACCGATTGCGTGGGTGCTTTTCTGGCGACTGAGGCCATAGACTGCAACCTGAGCTATAAGCGCTTTGGGGTCTAGGGTTGAGGGGTTTAGGGTTTTGAGGTTTAGGGTTTAGGGTTCAGGGTATAAACCCAGCAATCCCGAAGTTCTAAAAGTCCCAGAGCTCCCAGCCCCTAAGCTCTCTAGGCATCAACTTGCCCTAAACCCCAACTCTTCCCCGACCTGCGGCCCACAACAAACCTAGGCAAAGCAACGCCCAAGTTAAAAGCAAGTAATATCCGATAGTCTGTTAAAATGAATGGCTTTCATGACTTACACTAGTGCATCGTAATATATTTACCCAGCAAAGAACCCATTGTTTTACTCAGTAACAGCTGGACAAGGATTATTGCATTAATGTAGATCAAGCCCTGAATGATGCACCAAGGAAAGATTGTTACTGGGTGGGGACAGCCCTAAACCCACAACCCAAACCCTAAACCCAACCAATCTTTTTTGCCTTGAAGGCCGGTTCTGTCAACTTTCTCGACAGCGACGGTCAGCCCTGCCCTGCACAGATGGTGGCCCGGCGGAATTGCCCGGGGGATTTGCTTACGAATTGTTGGTAGGTTCAGCGGTTTAGGGTTTAGGGTTCAGTAGGTAAAGAAGGAATGCAAAAGAACATGGAAGATGTTGCATCATTGGATTTTTGGCGGCTACTTTAGGGGTCGATCCCTCCATGTCCGTTGAAGCATGTACACTTAAGGGCTGGGTTGTTGAGGGCTGGGTTGATATATAGGACGTAGACTTTTTCAGGAGTAGTAGAGCGTTTCGGGTGCACAGTAGCATCTTTGTCGTCCCTGCGGCCTCTAGGGGGAAATGTTCTTGAAACCCTAAACCCCAAACCCTGAACGCTAACACCCTAGATCCGCATCTGCTAAGGCAAACATCCTGTTGGGGAGCAACGAGCCCGACATTCGTGGCAGCTGCATGGGCAATATGTGGCCGCCCTAGTTTCCTGGGTAGGGTATGCGGTTTAGGGTTTAGGGTATACGGTTTAGGGTTTCAAGGGTTGTCTACCTGAAGTGCAGCCAACATCTTGCATACAACTACTGTTGTACTATGATTATATATGCAGGGTTTGTGCATTGTTCCCTAAGCCCAAACCCTAAAACCCTAAACCAAAAAAAGCCTAAACCCCAAAACCCTAAACCAAAGCATGGATAGAAAGCTTTTGCAGCAAAAGGGTCTGAGGATGCCAGACTCTGGTTAAGGGTTTAGGCTTTTAGGGTTTTAGGGGTTTAGGGTTTAGGGCACGTAGCGCCGGCCTAGGCATGGTGGTACAAATAAGCCTTTCCCCCCTGACATTAACCCTGCTATTAAATATTTCCATTATGAGGTATACCCTAAACCCTAAACCCTATATTGGGAGTAGAGTTCAATCTTAGGGGGTGGGAGGTTGCATAGTAGGACGAGGGGACTACGTGGGCGACCCTAAGCCAATATATTTTCCTGAAATGCCATAGACTCTTGACTTTACAATCCTAGACCCTCCTCCTACCCTCTATTAGGGCCTAAATACCTACTATTAGGGACCATATATCCCCAATTAAGGGTACAATGAGGGTCCTGGATGGGAACCCGCAAGAAGATACCTCTAATTTTGGGAAATCTCGTTGAGTTGGGCTAGGGCTTGGCATTCATTTTGAATTCGTTGCAGGGGTTAGACCAGGAGGAAAGGACGTTGTTCTGCATGTCTGGATCGCTTCCCATTCCCAGCAGTCTAGCGACACCCTGCCTGCGTCTATCACGGATTGGACATCTATGGAGCCCAAACTCCTAAGATCGTTTGGGGTATCTAAGGGGATCCCTTTTGGAGACTCTAAACCCCCAAACGCTAAACAGAAAAAAGCCTAAGCCCAAAGCCCTAAACCCTAAACAATATAATGATTTCCATTTTCTTTTCCATTATTACTAAGTCCCCCATAAGACCCTCCAATTAAAACCCTAAAGTCATGCCAGAAATGTCATCCCTAAACCCTGAACCCTAAACCCCTAAGTGCCGGCCAGGTTTGGCAAATGCGTATCTCCCTGCGACGATGCATCAGTTGCAGCAGGGGATTGTGCCTTGGCGGTTTAGTGTTCAGGGTTCTGGGTTTCAGACATGTGTAGTATCTTTATTTGGGGATACTCTGGTACCCAACATAGAGTAAGATTATATCCTCCTTTCGGGGTATTGTATCTTATGTAGGGAATATTTTCTTACTGAGTTTAACCACCAACAAACACTACTCTGACATGTTTCTTTCCAGGGGGTTCTCAGAGCTCCAAAGATCTTTGTCGCTTATGCAGGAGTACAATGATGTCCATACTTATCGTCTCCCGCAAGTAGATAGAATATGGCTTTGGGTATATTATAATAAGACCCCATATATAGCTTATTATATCTGCTCAGGCGGGACTATAAACAAATGCGTTTGGCTTCGAACAAAGCACTCAGGCTGCTTCCCAAACAGTCGGGTTCATTGTTTGCGCGGCCTCATCATGTTGAGAGACACCCACCTGGGAATTTGGTGTGTGCGCCCAACAATTGAAGTTTGGTGTTTAGGCTGAGGGTCCCTGGTTCGAGGGTTAGTATCCAATTTTTACACTCTTTCATCTTGAGCTGACTGTGAATAAGCACAGATGGACAAGTCAACCCTCATTGCACATCCTCAGCCCTAAGCCCTGAGTCCCCAAACCCTGAACCACGCTCCAAATTCCTGCACTATAGGTCCAGCTGCAAAACTGTGGCCTGCGCACCTCGCCTGGAGCTTTTAGGATTCAGGCTTGGGGTTTGGGTTTCTGGCTTGGGTGTTTTAAAGGTAATTGGCGGAAAATTTCTTGTCGCCAAAGCTTGTCTACTCGGGAGCTCTTGCGCGTGCAACTCTTGGGTTGGATGTAGGGGAGCCCTCTTCCGGCGATATGGTATACCTACAAGTCCGATCCATGTGCGAGACTGGCTTTGAGTCAGATCTGTGGTGGAAGATGGAACATCGTGCAAGCAGAAGGGTCTTGTAATGACTTGTGCAATAGTTATGGCAGTTATGGGGCCTGCAAGAACTTTCGTTGTTGGCTCTTGGAATGGCAGCACTGATGCTTCCTGTGTTGTCAGGCTTTGGGGCCAGAAAGTGAAAAATCTCGTTCCGGGCCGCTTCCACGGGAAGAATGCGCGGTTTACAGTTTAGGGTTTTTGGTTATATGGGTCTGAGGCTTTTGGGCGCAGAGGGCTGGTTCTCAAATAAAACCCAACCCTAACCCAACCCCAAAATCTGGCTAGACGTTGAGTCCTTGGCGGTATGTTCCTTGCTTGCTTTACATGAGCGCACTAAAGTCCAAGAGAAATAAGCCTGGAACCACGCCTTGGGGATCTAATCCTATAAATTGTACGGCCCTGTAAAGCCCATGAAATAGTACTTGCTTTTGGCCATGTGGATCCCTAGGGATAGACCTTAAACGATAAACTCCCATGAGATCATAAACGCTGGAAACACTTACCCTCCAGGGTTTAGGGTGTAGGGCGGAGAGTTAAGGATTTGGCCTCCCAAATACCATGGCTGCAGGTACCCAACTCCACGAAGACTGTACTGTCTGTTGCGTTTGTTGCATGTGTATTTCTGACAAACTGGGTCATACAATAAACTCGCATCCTATCCCTCATCATAAAGACTCCCCACAAGAAACTCTACTGTATGGAAAACCAAAGTATGGAATTGGTGGCTTGGCATTCTCCTCCCTTACACATGAGCAGCTCCGACCTGTATTAGGATGAAAATTTTAATTATCATACCGTAAACCCTGAACCCTAAACCCTAAACCCCAACATACTATGTAGCAGCTTCCCTTTTCTTTGCCAGTATCCCTATATAACCCTCTATAGCCCTATACAACCCTTGTGTCCCTCATTCTCATAGGAGTGGCAGATCTCATTCTGTAGGTGAAGGAGACTATCGCAATGTAGAAGCAAAAGCATCCAGGCCTGCTACTGCCTTGCTGTCCATGCGCGTGTGTTTCTATAGTACCCTGGATTGCCGGGACCTTAGGGCCACAAACCTTAAACCCTAGGGTTTAGGGTTGGTTTAGGGTTTAGGCGGTTTAGGGCACTAAGTCCCCTGAACCCTAAATCCTAAATCTCAAACCTTCAATCCTGCACCTTAAATCCCAAACCCTAAACCTTAAATCCTAAACCATGTGGTTCGCCTCCTAGGGATCCGCCAGGGAGTCCAAACGCCAAGGCCTTTCAGGGGCTTTGGGCGGCGATTCCTGGGTACCTGACCCTAAGAATTGGGCAAGTTTAGGGTTTAGGGTTTAGGGTTAGGGGATTCCTGGGTGCCTGACCTTAAGAATTGGGCAAGTTTAGGGTTTAGGGTTTAGAGTTTAGGGTTTAGGGTCTAGGGTTCGGGGATTCCTGGGTACCTGACCCTAAGAATTGGGCAAAATTACAACGCCCTGACCCCAAACTGTAGGTCATTGTAAAGAATTCCCCAATGTTGCTCAAACCCCAAGTGAGTAGTATTCATTTGGGGATATTATGGTACCAATATAGAGTAAGATAATATCCTCCTTTTGGGGTATAGTATTTTATATAAGGAATATTATCTTACTAGGTTCAACCACCAAAAAAGTCGCTACTCAAATGGTAGTTCATTATACAGAAAAAGTTTCCCAAGGTTCCTAAAGTTGAGTCTTTGAAGCTTGTAGGAAATGGCAAAGGTGGACCATCCTTATGGGGGACTGGCTTTTCAGGTTAGTATGTGAACCCTGGAGGCCCCAAACCCTTGGTGCGCGAGTGAGGGTTCGCGATGTGTAATGTTTGCGCTCCACACGTCGTGGATCCCTAATAAGAGTAGGTATGGCCGTTGCCAGAAATGAGGAACCCAAGACAGACAGTATACCAAGTTTGTAAATTGCAGGCCTTTCTACAAGGACTCGACTCATAGAAAATATTTCCCAGTTTTCTCCAAAGCATGTCAAAATCTCATGCTTGCCATGGCGCTGACTAGGTAGACCTTGGCGCGCGGTGGGGTTTCTAAGGCTCCCCGTCTAAACCCTGAACTTTGTTTGAACCCTAAAAACTCACCGCGTGGGGTCCTGAACCACAGTAACTGAGAACCGCTAAGCCCGAACCCCAAATCCAAACCCTCAAGTAACACCCAGTGAGGATTTCCCAAATAAGGGCTACGTTCGTGCAGGTCCCTATAATAAGGATTCTGGTATATCAGGATCTTTACTGGGTCCCTGTATCTTGGGAAACTAGCATGTCCGACCCTCGAGACTCGAAGTTTGAACCCTAGACACAACGCTCCCCGCCCTCAATCAGGTGCACCCCCCCCCACATCCAAACCATCCCAAAACTTAACGCATCCCACTTCTTCGCGAGAAGCACAGCAACAACTAAGTCCGAGCACTTGGTTACTCGATTGCTCGTGTTGCAGCTGTTCTCGTGATTCTGATTGTTGTTCAGATGAGCTATAGTTTTAACTCCTAGTATCCCGCTGAATAACCCCTACACTACTCCCCTATATAATCCCGTAGATAACCCCCTTTAAGGAGTTTAGACAATAGCTCAGATGATCCGTATTTTTCTTGGATCTTTGCAATCAGGATTAGAAAGGTCAGCAGCTGGAGCCATGGTCCTGAAACTCTAATATGTGGGTTCCCGAAAAATGGAGTACCATTTTGGGGGCCATATAAAAAAAGATTGTAGCATTTTAGGGTCTATGTTAGGGTATCCCTATCTTGGGAAACTACCATATCTATAAGCCCTATCAACCCCATAAACCCCAAGCCCTAAACCCTCACTCCTACTGACACCGCCACGACGGCCAGGGCCAATGCAATTGCTGGCAGTACTCTCACGCCACAGGCGGGAACGTTTGTGAGGCTTTGGTATCGTAACAACAGACAAGACATTGTTCCAACAAAGAATATGGGCCCCTTGTGTACCTTCAAGCATTGGGTTCATGGCAGCAGATACGATGCCCCTGTGTTCAGATACTTCCATCGACAGAGTCTCTCCCAGGGATTTGCCGGACTAAAGTCATGTCCCCAATTTCAACATAGTAGTTTCCATTTTATGTTCCATTATCCCAATATAGCCACTATATATCCCCTATTTTAATTTAGTAGTTTCCATATTCTTTTCCATTATCCCGAGATAACCCTTACATATCCCTCATTATAATATAGTAGTTTCCATTTTCTTTTCCATTATCCCATTATAACCCCAATTGCTTGCATTTGCTTGCAATTCCATGGTAGAGGCCAGCAACTTCCTTGGGGCTGGTGGGGACATCCTGGGCTTTTATTTTGCGCCCTTGTTTGTTGTGCGCCACCTTGCACAAGAGAACATTTGGGCTAAGGAGGCCCCTGAGAGGAAGAGAGATGTGATGGCTATAGAATCCTCAGTCATTCAATACCCCTTCTGCAGCGATTTAGGCATTCTGGAACGCAGATGCGTGGGTTTTAGAGCTAGCCAACCAGGAAAACCCCACACCGACTGAGCAGGGTCCAGGTAACCAAGCAGTATGCCTTAGGAGGACCCCCCCACCCTGTAATAGTGGTATATAAGGAATACAAGAGGACCCTGATATAATCCTTATTATCCCTTATAGTCACTATTACTGGGTGGGGGGTCCACCTAAAGTATGCCCATCACACTTCGGGCCCAAGGCGGCTCCTGCATACATGCCTATATCACATTGGGGTTAACTATTTAGGATTTAGGGTTGGGGTTATATAGGGATAATGGAAAAGAAAATGGAAACTACTATTTAGGATTTAGGGTTGGGGTTATACAGATGTTTGTTACTCATAGGGTTCCTGAAAGACGTTGGTGGGTGTTTTGGTGCCCTATTGGGGAGCTTATAACCTAAAACCCTACCATGTGGGGCTTTCGTTAAAGTGGGGGGGGGGGGAAGGGGCCTCTTATGTTACAATCCTTCTTATGAGCGCTCCCCAAAAACGGGCACCTCATCTGTGGATCCCAGAAAGCTTATCCCAGAAAGCCTATACATCCCTATAGATCGTTATATACACCCCCTTTTCAGAAGGCTCGCAAAGCACTATATTGTTTGTTGAGATGCTGCATTACCTACCCAAACCTCCCACCTTGCGACCAGAAATCCAAAGCCATGGTCCCAATCCCCATTAGGGTTTAGGGTTTAAGGTTCACGATTAGCTAGAGCTGG
>CAJNIZ010004202.1:76328-92922 GCA_905231905.1 Symbiodinium pilosum
ATCAAAGGTTTAGGGTTCAGGCATGCAAAGCGCCCTTGACCTTAAACCCTCTGTGGTGGGCGCGCACACACACATGAAGCAGGGTGTGTGGTTTTGGGTGAGTATAGATAGGATCTTTCTAGGAATATCGGTGAGTGCACATATTTGGTGCCTTTGCAACACCTGACCCCGAAAATTAGTGTCCTACCATGAAACCCGTAAGAAGGTACCGAAGCGCTCAACCCTAAATTGAGAAGCTTTTTTTTCCGGGGGGGGGGGGGGGGGNNGTTGGATTTACGGTGTAAGAGGCTCTACATGGGAGTTTTCAAACACATGGAGACCGCACAGATATATACTGCGCAAATACTGTGGTCCATTTGTACGAGCTCTCCGAAGGCGAAGCCTAATCTGGGTTGCTGTCAAGGAACTTAATCTAAGTGACCATAAGCAGGAAGCCCGTTTGTTTGCCATATACCCATGTTACAATAGCTTAAGCGAAGTTCCTCAGCAGCAACCCAGCAACTGTTGAAGACTGTAATCCCTATAAACTATATACTTTGATGCAGGATATTTGCAAGCCACACGTACCCGGGCCAGACAATGTGTCCACGTTATTTCCATGTTCTTGTCCATGTGGTTCTTCATTATTGAAGCATACATAGCATCTCCACAAACTCCTTCCCTTCCTATACATCCTTAAATACCTTATATAGTCCATATATCTCCCTCTAAAAGCACCCCTACTTTTTGGACCCGCCCCGCATCTCACTTTCACAACAGTCCTTTGGCGGCTACACTGCCTTGGATTCGCGTTTGAAAGCTGTGGCCGCCATCATGGAGACACTTAGCTTGCACCAGTTAAGGGCGGCCTAGCGAGTAACAATAGGGTGTATAGGGCTTAGCATGTAGGATTCGGTGTTCAAGGCTGGCTCAGAATTTAGGGTCGGGGGTTGAGACTTTCGGTTTAGTGTATAGGATTTAGGGTTTGGGGCATATAATTCAGGACTGGATGTCTTGGGCTCCAAGTAGGCTTTATCTGTAGTCTTAAGACCCCAAAGTAGCCCGTACTTCTGGGCTCATGGACCCGCAGGCTAGATGTTCGTGCCCGTGCTTTTGTGGTCCGCAAACCTTGGTAAGGGCCGGAGACAACAGCATATGGGTGGCTGTAAAAATTATGATCCCTTTTTTGGGTACCCTAAAAATTAGGTGCCGTATTATGATAGGGATCCAAAAAGGGCCCACAATTTGGACAACCACCCATATCTTAGGTCAAATCCCCCTACAGCAACAGCCTTTAGATATGAAGTTCATAGGGCCTTTATATACCTACATTAGTACTTTGTGGTACCCATTACTGAGTGGGTATCGACCCGAAGCATACCTAGGATTAGCGTATCAGCCCAATACAGCATGCAATGCAGCTTGTGATTGTAGCGTCGATTGGGCAGTAAGGGTTTGTTTCCGGCAGTTGATTTTGGCGTCGAAAGAGGGCCAAGGGTTCAACATCTGATGTGTGCTGTAGAGGCGTACGTAGGAACCAGTAACATGCCTTTGTAAGCCTTAGTAGCTGTAGTAGAAGTGCCTGGAAGACTTGTTCTAGTTGTCCAGGCCTCTACAGCAGATTCTCCCTAAGCGACTACTCTGAAGCCCCACGGGAGCGCGAGTTAAAAGGACACTTGTGCTTGGGGGAAGTACCTGTACATCCCTACCAGTTGATGGGTAGTTCTAGATGAGTTTACAAGTAGGGTATGTAGGGTTATAGCCTCAAAGAACGAAATCACAACCCCACATATACATACCTCTGAAACTTCAAGTAGGGTATGGGTTCAAAGATATTCCACACACATATACTTGTTATTCGTTTGTTAGGCAACTTCGGCACCTTGCAGATGTTTTGATACATTTTTAAATATAGGTGCATGGGGTTTCCAACGCAATCTATGGGAAGTCCCTACAAGGAGAATTATCGTAGCTGGGCCTCTTTATTCGGCGCCCCATTTGTGGAGTCCACCCACATCTTTAGTTTTAACCTGTGTGACCTAAACGTCCTTGCCCTCAACGACACTACTCCCAAGAACTATGCCATGGATCTTACTGTGAGCCAGTAGGGTGAGTCTGTTGACTAGGCACCTCGCATGACCCTGGTCTTGAAGCAAGTGCACAAAGCGTCTGCCTCTCGATGGGCTCTGTGTGCATATGTCTCCCTTCAAACGCATCATGACGTTCCAAACCCTATAAAGGAACTCTTATACTGCCTCCCTGTCTCTTCCACATCTATGTACCCTTTGGTGCTTTGCAGGAAGTACCCCTTCGTCAAGGGGGCCATAGTCAATGAAGTGGGAATGCTGAACTGCGCCCCGGAGTCTTTGAATCCCATCTGCGTCGCGGCCTGAGGATGTTTTGGCAGTTAGGGTGTACTGAAGCTGAAACGTTCCCACCCTAAACCCTAAGCTTTAAACCCTAAACCCTAAGCAACACGCTCCATATGAGGCAGTCCGGAGATGAGCCCAAGTTAGTCTTGAAACGTACGAATTGTCTTAGAGGATGGGGGGTGCGTGGAAGGTCTGGCACGAAGCCAGGTTTCCAGATAGTTGGGATTTCCTGTTGGGGATTTCATCGTAAGGCTGTCCGTTTAACAAAGAATACGTACAGAGTGTGAGATTCCGGGCTTGGAATTTCCTACGCCAGTGAGCTATAGAGTAGCTTTTGGGGCAGACTCTTGAGAGCACCTACAACAGTGCTCTACAGAATGCTAAGCCGCTAGCCCTGGACAACCCTTAACCCTAAACTGCCCTAAATCCTGAAGCCTTAACTTTGGAATCGTATGCATTGACGAATCTACAAATCTACGCGCACCATTGGGTCGACCTCTTTGCCCCATGTGCCAACATGAACTATCTGAACACGATTCTTGCTTCTTTTGAAATAGAAGCTCACATGGAAGTTCTCAAAATGCTCCTTCCTCACCTGTTTAATCCCTTCATGTCGCCTTTTACATTCCCGATGTTTCTAGGGTACCCTAAGCTCTAAACCCCTATCCTGGCTTTTCGCATGCTTCCACCGGTTATCCCTTAAGCCCTAAAGCGCAGGTCCCTAACTCCGGGAAGTATCCGGCATCCGCGACCTCGGACCACTCCTGCCCATCCAACGAGACTGTGATGACTTAATTTTTGGGGGGTTAAGGGTTTAGGTGAGGGAATCCTATATACTTACAAGGTTGCTGTTAATTACATGATATGGGTCTATAGGGCTTAGGGTTTAAATTAGCAATATATGAGTATATAGTAAATACAAGGGTTTCCTTCTTATAGTTTTAATCCTAGTTGAGTTCCTTGACGGTGACCCAGTATTCACGGTTCAGGGTGTAAGAGGTTGAGGTTGATGCGTTTAGGGGCTTAATGTCGAAGCCTGAAGAAAGGCAGATTATCTGATCATAGCCGCCATGTGACATCATGTACTGGTAGCGTTGCGTACCTGCCAAAGCCCTGCGTTGAACATGATGGGCACATGGGTATGGGGGTTTGGTGTTTAGGGTTCAGTGTGAAAACAAGCTGGATAAGAAAATGGAAGCTGCCATAATTGGGGTTATATAGGGATTACGTGGGGATAATGGAAAAGAACATGGAAGCTACTTAACATGGGATATTGAGCATTGTTGGCTCCTGGCTTGTTGGGTTGGGCACCTACGCGCAAACAGTATGACAAGAAGAAAGCTCAAGAAAGGTCAACCGCTGTTTTTTTATCGCAATTTGGGTGGGTTGCATGTAAGAGGACTCCTTGGCTTTGATACAACACATATGACATGCACCCAACACCTAAAAAGTACTTGCAAGTTCCCCAGCCCCACAGGCCACTCCAAGTGCAAGTACTCATTAGCGTGGATTCCGGCATTATCCCCCTCTATACTACCCACTCTCCCCCAGGCTTTGGTTGAATAAGGGTTCTTGGAGGACGAATAAGGCCAATCAAGATTAATCGAGGGCTAACAAACCGGGGTTAAGGGAAGCCATATCAGGAGAGATGTGTTTCAAAGCCCCAGTATCCTGCTATGGTGCCCCTCCTTGTGAGTTCATATGAGGAGAATTACAGCAAATTGAGGCCCATTTAGGGGCCCGCTGACTATGGAAACCTTCATGCATACCCAATGACGCACTACGTTCTCAACATGCAAAACAGTGCCAACTTACCCTTTCACTCTCAAACACACCCTTTGCGAGAAAGATGCAGTACTTCATTCTTATGACACATAGCAGGCTATAGGCAGAAAGTCAGGTACTGGAGAAATGGGGCGTCCCTAAGCCATCACACACACCCTAGCCTTCAATCTACTCAACCCATAGAGTAGGTTCTATCCCAGGACCCTCCTTGTACCGTTAATTGGGGATATGTGGTCCCTAATAGTAGGTATTTAGGCCCTAATGGAGGGTAGGAGGAATAAGAACGTTCATGCTGCCGGCTCCAAAAAAAAGGCACCCGTAAGCCAAACCTCAGTGCCAACCTACCTCAAGGATCAACTCCCTAACGGCATGGCAAGCTTTATCGACAAGATCTTTGAATCTCCGTGGCATGTTTAAAGGGACTTTAAGAGGAACCCCAAAACAGGGAAAGCCCAAGAATATGGTAGCAATATAAGAGGAACTATTATATTCTTGAGGTACTGTGTCTTGGGGTTCCCATTAAAGTCCATGTAGTGTTGGTTGCAGAGTTCATGTTTGGCATTGCGCGGCCAGCGGCCAGGGATTGTCAGGCCGGTCTCAGGATTAAGTGTTTCGGGCTTCGGGTTTAAGATTGCGAGTCTAGGGTTTAGGGTATAGGGTTAAGGGTTTAGGATATAGGGTTTAGTGTATAGGCTTGAGGGTGTAGGGTATCATTGGAGTACTTCGGTAGTATGATGCTCTTTCTGCACCTACATAGTAGTGAAGCACTCGACCTTCATGGGAAAACGGTAACCGTGGAGGATGCCCAGGCCACCAAAAACCTCAACACCCTGAACCCTAAACGCCCCGGAACCCTACGAACCTGAAGCCTGAAACCTCAAGCCCATGACCTTCGACCTTCTGCGGGTTGAGGGTTTAGGGCTTAGCTCTGAGGGTTTAGGGCTTATGACCGTGGGGACTTGAACATGTGCTTTAGATGCGAGTATGCATGAACATATGTATTGACTGACTATTCCTTACAGTAGTTGACATATCTTCGGCGAGTTTCAAGAGTTAGTGCTATCTGCTTAGGGCGTCCTCCTAACAACGGTCGTAACTATTGGAGTTCATCATGGGTTTCCCCCAATTTTTGGAAACCCTGAACCCTACACCATACTGAATGTAAGTGGCGTGCGGGTAAGCGGCGAGTATTTGAGCGGCTCCAGGCAAAAGTACGATCCCCGCTTAATACTGCCATATGTAGGGGCCAGAGAGCTGAGTTGCTGTAGTACATGGGTGCTTGTCAAAATTGTGGTTCCTTTTTGGATCCCTATTATAATACGGCAGCTAATATTTAGGGTACCCATAAAGGGACCATGATTTTGACAACTACCCACATGAATACTGGGAATAGCTGAGGTGGTTCTAGGGCTTCTAGGGGTTAGATGTATACTTGCTATGTCCCTCTGACCCAAATCGTGTCAAGGCGGAGGTCGTGCTTGCTGGATACATTCAATATTCCCTACTCCTAAGGGTCCAAGGACCCAAATCATAGGGTTTTAGGGCCCAAATACCATTAATATGGTAGTATGTGGGACCTAAAACCCTATTATTTGGGTCTTTGGACCCTTAGGGTACTCCTTGTGAGCCAACCCCTCTGAACACAGTAGCCATGGAGCTCGAGGAAGAAGCCTTTTGAGCTCTTGGCATCATCAATTGTTTTAGGGCTTACGGTGACGGGAGGTTTCTCAAAAAAAGGAAACCCTCGGAGTGGTGAGGGATCATTGGATCCACTTGCAGCATCATAGAGGAATTCTGTTTGTGCGTGTTACTCCCTCATGTTTCCTACAGAACCCAGCAGCAGGTCTTACATATATTTAGGTGTTCCGCATTTCCACCTTCCAAGGACTATGTCATCAATGCCAAGACCAGCGACGGGCGCGAGGCAGGTGATATGGAGCACCCGTAGGTTCATGGCTTTGGTAGACGGGTACATTGGTGAGCGCCAACACACTGCAAACCCCACAATTTCCTCTTGGTGTAGGAATGGTTGCAGGGTTCATATGCTGGCACTCTTGGCACCTTCCGGAATGGAAATCAGGGTCGCCGTGCATGAAGTCAAGCCTTAAACCCTAAACCACTAAGTCCGACACCCAGAAATCAAACCTTTCACAAGGCACCAGACGATGGTCTGGTGGAACATGTGGGTAGGGTGACCCCAAGTTTGTGCAGTGCCCGTGTAGGAAGAAGAGGAGCCCTGAACCTCTCAACATCCCCAGTTGGCCTCGGGTTTCTTATGATGTGGGAGGGGGCCAGGATTCGGAATCCTTTTGGAGGCTTCTTAGAAGTAGAAGTGCAGTAATTACAGACAGTAAACTCACGGGCACGAAGACCCTGGAAGTTAGAATTCCGCTAGCCGTGAGTCTGAATCCTAAGGCTTGAGGGCCTACCTAGGGTATTCTTTCGAAGGGTTTTTTGGTACGCGTAGGCATAGGGACTTGAGGGTTCCGGACATTTTTGGAGGGCCCCTAAACCCTAAACCCCTAAACCCTAAACCCCAAACTACCATGCCTGGGACCTAGACCTGGCCTTGAAATCAGCAAGACTAAGGTGACTAAGGTTCCAAGGACCCAAATAATGGGGTTTTAGGGTTTAGGGGTTAAGATTTATAGGGTTTAGGGGCAAGGACCCAAATAGTAGGGCGTTAGGTCCCAAATACCATTGATGTTAAACGTACTTGAGCCCTAAAGCCCAATTATTTGGGTCCTTGGACCCTTAGGGAAAGACTGGGTTTGTAACAGGCCTGGTCGGCCTTTCCCCAACAGGCTTTTAACAGAGATGCCCAACCTGTGAAAAGCACATTTGAGCTACACTCTGAACTCCTTCAAAAAGATTAAAGAGGGGTTTTTTATAGGTACTATTCTAGGGGTTATTAAGGGGGCTACTAGGAGTTTAGACCATAGCTCAGTTGTGACAAGGGCCTTTGCTGGGGCATGCGTGTACCAAGCATCCACGACAAAGGTAGATAACAAAAGGCCACGACAGAGGAGTATTGGGAGGCCCGTTCCACAGCCACTTTACATCCAAACTCCCAGGCACTCAATCCTGTCTTTTTTGCACATGGCTCGAATCCAAGACCCAAACTGCAGAAAACCCATCTTCCAAATCTTAGGTAGCAACTAGAGTCATAGCTACGTTAAGACCTACTATGTCTCCCCATACGTATTACTCTGGATAACACTCGTATTTCGGAGTTCACGGCATCCACGCAATTCAACCCTAAGATCCCCTGTCAGGTACCCTAAACCCTAAACCCAAGATCCCATGTCAGGTGGTAAAGGGCTTTTCCTGGTTCAACCAGGACCAGGATGGAGGCGCAGCGAAGTGTAGCTCTTGTGGTCTACACACACTTTCACTGGGTTGGTGTTGAATAGGGTTTAGGGTTGAGCATTTAGGGTTTACGGTTTACTACAACCAAGAACTTGTAAATAAAGAGGTTGCTGCATGATGGCAACTTAGCGTAAGTTCCCTGACAGCAACCCAGTTTGAACTTTAAGCACGGGTGGAAAACGCGTTGTGGAGATCCTGAGGATGATGGATGGTGGATCAGGGAGTGCGCGTTCGGTGTGAGGAATACTGGATTTAGATGGGGTTTTTGACAGGATGTCGCAGGATTTTGGGTGCACAGGTATAAAGAGCAGAGTTGAAAACATGAGGGCTCCTTGACATCTTCTTGCGCCGTGTTCATTTGGAAGCCGCTTGGGAACTTGACAAGGTCTCGAGTGCAGGGTTCACTCTTGGCAGGTGGTGTTTGGCAGCCGCAAGTGATTGGATCCTATGATAATTGCGTCTAGTTCAGCATGTTTTTGTCAAAGCTATAGTAACTTAAATTAAGGTCCTTTAGCCCCGATATTACCCCAGTCTCCATGTAATCTTCCATGTTCTTTTCCATTTCATTCTCCATAAATTATGTGGGTGGTTGTCAAAATTATGGTCTTTTTTTTGGGTCCCTATTATAATACGGCACCTAATATTAATTTAGGGTACCCCAAAAGGGACCATAATTTATTTTGACAACCACCCATGTGGCTTCTGTCCAGGCTTCAGGATCAGAAGTGCCAAGCTTCCTGTCCCGTAAGGTTTAAAGGGAGATTATAGGGTCATATATAGAGATGTATGGGGACTATAGAAGGGTCCAAGGACCCAAATGACAGGGTCTTAGGGCTCAATAAAAAACTTTGATGGCATTTGGGCCGTAAAGCCCTGTTATTTGGGTCCTTGGGCATTTAGGGTGTGAAAGAAAGGCCTACGGCCCAGTCCTGATCATCCCAACTGAAGCATTCAAAAAATGGAACCCCTAATAATCCCCTAGTTTCCCCAATGTAGTAATGGGTTCCTATTGGGGGGGGTACTTTTTTGGGTCCTAAACCCTAAGCCCTAACCTTTTCCTAAATCCTAAGCCCTAAACCCTAAGCTTTTTGCTAAACCCTAAACCCTAATCCCTAAATCCTCTACTTTAGGGGATCTGGGTTCATGAAGGCACCTACAACCTGCGTCTCTTCAACGATGACGGCTCCATTAACAAGGCGAGGATGCGGACGAACCTAAAGTGGGTCCCGGGTTTGGTAGGGCCCTGGGTTTAGGGTTAAAGGTTTAGGTTTTCGAGCTTGGGGTTTAGGGTTTAGGGTTGAGGGCTTGGGGTTTAGGAATTCAGGTTTAATGAGGTTTTAGGGCTTGGGGCTTAATGGTAACTATGTTATATTCTTGGAATACAATTCTTAATTAGTGGGTAGGTCCAAGGTTTGAGGTTTGGGGAGTATGCCTGGCTAGGGGCTTCCCCATTCTCTGGGTTATAGTATGTTGGGACACATCGAGGGAGTGTGCAAATACCCTTCTATTGCCCTCCGCTATACCCAAGAGTGCGCATTCAGGACATTCAGCGGTCAAGGACCCCTATTGCCGGTGTAAGGGTACCGGCAGGGTCAATGTACAGGAAGGTCTTTAGATTGGTACGGGTGGCTACGCTAGTTTTCCAAGTTTTGAGACAGTGAGTATAGTTTATGGAGCTAAGGGTCTACTAGGTTGTGTTTTGCATCCGTCTTGCATCCCGTACAATTATAAAGCCACCGGAAGAAGATGACCACAAGGCATAACGTGATTGATACAAACCATGATGGTGGTCACATGCTGATAGACAATTAAAGTCGCGGTAAGGTTGTATTTATGATCCTGTCCTTTACAGGCCCTGTCCCCTGATAGCACTTCTTCCCGCGAAAAATCAGGGATGAGTCATTAGGGGGTATGACGTCGCAAGGGGATGAATTCAACATTTGTGTTGTTTGCAGGGGGATCCTTGTAAGGAATGCCCCTGGTTGTTGAGGTATGATGTTTGGGGCGAAAAGGGTTGGTACCAGACAATGCGAAGCATTCCAGCAGAGCACATGACTGGTACTTGGTCCGGCATGTCAGCTTCTTGGGCGCGCGAGAAGAAGCTGGAGCTCCCTGCCCCCTTTGGAGAGGGTTTGAAGACCCAGGCAAAACTCATAGGCCTCACATGAGTGGTTGTCAAAATTATGGTCCCTTTTTGGATCCCTATTAAAACACGGCACCTAATATTTAGGGTACCCAAAAAAGGACTTTCTTTGACAGCAGATGCTTGCCGCACTATCTTCTGTGTCAAGGGCTTCAAGGCAAGAAGAAGAAGGCTCAGGCGCTGTGGTGCCAATTGGCCCTGGGGGTGCAGAACTTATTGGCTCATCTATACATGTGTTTGGACTTCGCAATCATTATTATTGGAAGCCACAAAGACTCCAAATCTATTTCTGAGGATCCCCCAAAAGTAGCTGACTCCTATATGCTCGGATCCCACTGGATCCTGACTTGCCAGGCGGGTGAAGCTTACATGGCGGCTTGCGCGCGATGGCGGCGATGATGCTCTTGGCAGACAGCGCACCTCTGCAGCGTTTGGTAGCTGCTGGTGCGCGCGGAAAGGATGGTTTAGGGTTTAGGGTTCAAGGATCTCTGGTCGATTTTTTCACAATACCCATAGCATTCTGGCACGGCAGCTGCATTTCTGCATTCCATGCGAACGTAATGACCCGATTTGTGATTTAGCGCCTAGCTACCGTCACGTGATTACATAGGCTTTGGAGCTAAGCTTCGCATGGCGAAATAGCTAACAGCTGATGTGTTGAACCAAAACCTTGACTACAATTTCATTTGTCAAAGCCCCAAGTAATCAGTCATTCGTGGTGCTTTGGGGCCTGTGGTAATACAGTTTCCAAGCAGAGTTTCGTGAGTTGGAAGCAATGGTTCCTTCTCAAAGGTTTGTGGTGCTAAGCCAGTGCCCAAGTTTAGTTGGGTTTGAAGCCTTACTTTTGCTCTCCTCACCTCTTAAGTAGATAGAATATGGGGTTTATGGGGATCTTATTAAAACATACCCAAAGCCATATTCTATCTACTTAAGGGAGACTATAGGGTTTAGGGCTTCATCTAGCTGGAGGTCACCATACGTTCCACGGAGTGCCATTTGGTGACACCCTGGCATTGTACTCCCACGATTTTGGTTGGGTTTTGGGTTTAGGGTTTATACGATTTTGGTCAGGCAGTCCCGTCAGCTGAAGCTAATGTAGCCCAACACCGTGGTCCTAAGAGCCCCTTACCCAGGCTGCAAGCCTGACGATTGAGGGTCTGACACTAGGTACCTAAAACATACCAATACCGGAGAATCCAATTGGGACATGGAACATGAAATAGAAAGTGGCTTCAATATACTGTATCGTGGCATAAAGAATGAATAAGACGGCAGAATGATCAACCTTAGTCCCCCTATGATGCTTATATGTCTGTAGGATGGTCTACCACCAAACCCTGTTATGACAATTTAAAGCGGATCCCTAGTTTTCCAGGGTTGGGGCTTATGCGGCTTAGCGATTTGGAAGCCAGGGCTTTCAATTTAGGAACCTGTAGTGTCGAGGGTTCAAGGGGCCGCAGCAGTTACTTATTCATTGTCCTTCCCTGGGATTGCTTGCGTATGGCATTGCTTGTATACGTATAAATTCCAACTGATCTGCCAAAAAAATCAAAGTGGTCCAAATAGCCGAATTTAGGGTATATGTACAGACTTTAGGGCCCGATGTAGTTATCATTCGTATACCTGGATCCCCAAGGAAACGACCCTAACCCTAAACCTTTGTCCGAGCATCTTTTGGTTGTAGGAATTCCAGGAGGGGCCCACATGATTCCCCGCAACGGCAAAAACGAAAGTCTTGTTTCGATTCGTTTGGGCTCCTACCTAGACCCTCCTCCTACCCTCTGTTAGGACCTAAGTACCTAGTATTAGGGAACATATATCCCCAATTAAGGGTACAAGGAGGGTCCTGGTACATGATTCTCTCAGCATACCTGGCACTGAAGAAGCAAGAGCCTTCAGAAATTGAGATTCGGATTCGTAATGAAGTTTTTGGGGACCCAAAGCTCTGGGCTTTGTGGGGGTAGGTTTACGAGTTTGGATTAAGGAATTCGGATTTAGGGAGGGTTTGGGCTTCGGATGCTGAAGTTGAGTACTCCCGCCTTTGGGCGAAGTACTGTCTTGCTTACTCGGCAAACTGACGCATTTGGACAACCTCACCCGAACTGCAACCAAAGGTTGTTTACGTAGAAAATCATCCTCAACACGGTTAATTTGAGGTTCTGAGACTTTCTTAAAACCGCCAGTTGTCGAGGCTCCTTTATTCTTTCAGGACCACATTGTTTGAAGCCTAAACCCAACCCCTAGGCCCTAAACCCTCATCCCCAGACCCTGAACCCTAAATAGTAATTTCCATTTTCCTTTCCATTATCCCAATATAACCCCAATAATATACCCTATAATCCTTATATAACCCCTATAATCCCTGTAGTTTCCATTTTCTTTTCCATTATCCCTATATAACCCCAATATAACCCTAATATTCTATCCCCAATATACCCTTCTATAACCCCAAACCCCAAGTTGCATTGTCAGGCAACTCGGAACGACTTGCGCAATGGGGCCAAGAAAAGAAGGGCCTCCTGCCTTCCCTGTGAGGTTTGAGCCGCCCATGTAGTTCCTAGGGTTTATGGGATTCGGGGTTTAGGCTGTGGGGTTTATAGGGTTCAGGGTTTAGGGGGGGTATTTTGGGTGGTATGCTGAGTTTAGGGGTTCAGGGTTTCGGGAGCATTTTGGGTGGTATGTTGAGTTTAGGGTTCAGGGTATAGGGGCATTTTGGGTGGTATACTGAGTTTAGGGTTCAGGGTTTAGGGGGTATTTGGGGTGGTATCTGGAAAGTCCTTACCAAACATGACAAAAGTCCAAAAAGGGAAGTATGTACATGAGGTGGAGGGCCCCGGCACTAGGAAGCCCGATTTCAGACAGTCTCAGTGCCTTCAATTAATCCCCCTCCGTTTAACATTAATCCCCCAACCCCCCTCCCTAAAATTGATATTCTCAAATTTAGTATAATATACCACCTAATTGGAGCTTTTAATATTTGAGGGGATGGGGGGGTTGAATCTTAGGGGGAGGGGGATCACAGACTGCTCGCAGGAAAGCCGGGCCATGTCAAAGGCTTTACACACGAAGTACCGGTGGGTAACACCAGGTGTCAGGATCAACAACGGAATGCCCCTTGTTTGTGGAGTCGTTCAATCCATGAAGCACTGACTTCGTGATGTTTTAGAGGCTCATAGGTCTCAAACCAGGGAATACTGCCCGTTGCTTGGGCTCCCGTGCAAGACGCAGCCGGGAGCAGGGCGGTGCGAGGAGCACCCAATTCATTCTCTCACGGCCCTTGGGAGGGGTGTTTTGTTCAGATCTTTCCACACCCGAAGGGTCCAAAGTGCCTATATGGTACAAAGTATGGTTTCTGTAGTAGTAATTTCTCTTATGGTTTGGGTAAGTATTCCCCATATGGGTACTTAGGACCCTTTGGGACAAGAAAGCCTGAGAATGGGACCCGCCCTCCAATTCGTAGTCCTCTAGATGATGCCCACAGCCCTCCCCTGTGCCATCTTTGGCGCTGCGCTGCTACCAAGAGACCGAACAAAAAGACGACCTTTGACAGTCAAGCAGATGCTTCTCAAAGTAGCTCAAGGTGGCTTTCCCTAAGGGTCCAAGGACCCAAATAATAGGTCTTCAGGTCCCGAATACCATTAATATTATAGTATTGGAGCCTAAAACCCCATTATGTTGGTGCTTGGACCCTTAGGGTTTGCCATGGGAACCATAAAGTCCCAACGGCTTTCCTACCAATCGCTCAGTTCTCCAGAGCCTGTAGAGTGCAAGCACATGCCACTCGCTTTCACCTAAACCCTAAACCCACTGCAGAAACTTTAGGCTTCGACCCTACTGTAGAAGGCTAAGAATAAGGTCAGAATGAGGTCTGCTACAAGTAGTCAGAGTTTTGGTGCGGATCATGTTTAAACCTTGGAGAGCTAGAAATTAAGGGAATCTGACAATTGAGACACAACAATTGTAAGTTTATCTTGACCTGAAGGTGTAATGCAGATCCATGATTAATAAACCCCCTCTTTTAAGGGCCTTAATATTACGAATCCCTATTATCCTTATTAAGGGGAGGGGGTTGTCACTCAGGGGTCTGGGTTAGGATTCAGGGCCTGAGGTTACTAACTACCAATACCGGAGGGTCAAGCGGGCAAGGAAACGAAGAACGACATGGAATCTGGGGTTGTGCAGAGACTTCTTACTGGTTGTTGAAGGTAGAAGCCAGCATAGGTGCCAAGATCATCCTCTTATAGTCCTTATCTAAGCATACCCCTAAACCCTAAACCCTAAGATTTCATACCCAGAAGCTTGATCCCGGTCATCTAGGCTCCTACATTGCCTTTCACGCAGCTTCAGTACCCAAAATTAAGATGCGAACCGCATGCGCAGGGATCCGGGTGGAGTTTCAGCCAGGGAAGAGAACCACTGAGTGGCGTTTTCATCTCGAGCTGCGCAGACCTCCCTAACTGGTGAAGCATTCCCTGCTCTTAATATAGGCTTGCAGAGGAACTCAAGCACCCTAGTGGGGCGATTCAGATGCCCTGCTTTGGAAAAGTAGAGGCTTGAAAGCTAGGGAAATATGAACAAGAAATCTCGAATTCAGAGTGCCAACGATGACGTTGACAGTCATGGGAACAGTACCGCGGTAATATTCGACAAGCACGATCCGTATCTTTGTCATTGTTAGTGATAAGAGAAGGCTTCTGAATCTTAAATCCCAGCAAGAGAAAGGCAAAAGTGTGAACCATTCCGACACATGGGGGCTTCCAAAATTGGCGTTTCCTGATTGGGCCGGGCCGTTATGACAAGGACTACAGTGACTATAGTGTCTCTAATACTTATGTCGGGGTCTACAATGCCCCCCCCGCCCCCTAATCATGGAATTCCCCCGCATCCCCGAACCTAAACTGACCCCAAGACGCCCCCGCCTCATGGAAATCAGGCCCTTGATTAGGGTTTGGGGTTTAGGGATTCGGGTTTAGGGACTAAGGTTTAGGATTTAGGGTTTAGTGTTGAGGGATATAGAGATTGGGGTTTCAGGATTAGGTTCAGGGACTAGAGATTAGGGCTTAGGATCAAATGGAAATGTGGAAAATGACATGGCAACAGGGTTAATAGAGGGGCTTACAGGGATAGTTGCCAATACTTTGGTCTAGACTTTGTGTAGTTGGGGTATAGGGTACCTCGACGAGACCTCAAAATCATAAGGGTGAAGATTTATGTCCCTATAGCAGGGTTCCACAAGGACCCAACTAGGAGGATACTTAGATTCTCTTTGAAGGGGAAGGGGCTGACTAAACTGGAGTCAAGGAGCATATGCAGTAAATGCCATGAGCACACGACACCAAAGCCTTAGATAGCCTAAGCAACACATTAGAGGTCTATGACCCCAACCCCCCTCAACCTATCGGAGACCTTCGAAGATGATACAAGCTTGCGGCTCGAAGATACGAGTCCTTAACCTTGAGCCCAAGGAGGAATTACCTTGCGCCGCAGTAGTTTACAGTGCATTTTTGTCAGCTAGTATATTTCATACAGTATATCATAGTAGATTATAGTATATCATATTAGAATATATTAGATAATTGATGATAGTATCTTATAGTAGTTTATAGTCTATTTTCATCTCAACTTTGAGAGGATACAGAAGAGGCACTATGTTGTGCAACCCGGCTCTCAAGGTTGAACCCTAAACTTTGAAAACCCTAAACCCTAAACCATGTGTATCCCCATCTCAGGCGGGTTTTGGGTTTAGGGTCTGAACACCAAACCTTAAACCCTAAACCCGGGGCTTTAAAACAAAAAACCCTGAACCCTAAACCCTAAACCAGGGACCGCCAGTTGGAGTCCTTGAGCTCCCACACTCGTTGATTTGGATGTGTTTCACTGCGCCAGCGGTGCAGAAAATGCACCCCTTCATGTTCCTCAGCCCCCGAGTAAGATTGATATCAGAAGTCCTGCATGACACCAAGATATTTTACACTGCCCTAGTTCAATAGGTATAGTACAAGGTACTTGGCGTCATGTAGGGTTGTTGAACACCAAAACTAGGTGCGTTGCTGTAGGTGACGAATTCAGTAAGACTGTAACGGAACCGTTTGTTTCCTGAAGTCGTCATACTGGAGGCACGGCCCGTGAGTGTCCTGCTTTGTGTACGACATCTTCTGCCTGAGGGATTAGAAAGCATGGCCAGCCTTAATCTTGGCCCTAAACCCCAAACCCTAGGCATGAGTCGGTTGCCTGTTGCATGCGTTAGCCCCCTGTATGTCAGCTTCTACCGGGGCTACATACTTTCATCATGGTATGGGGTTTAGGGTTTAGGGTTTTAGAGATATACGTAGGTAGTAATAGCATCTAACGGAGAAGGGTTACTAGCCAAACCTTACAGAGCACTCTAGTACGGGGATTTGTCAAACAGCTGGTTTTTAGCAATATAATGCAAAGGAGCAGCTCCCTACTTGTTGGTCGTTGGTAGGGAATAGAGGGTGGATCCGGAATATAGGGTGGATCCCTATAGCTTCCATGGACCTGTTACTTTGGCTTTTCCCTACTTGCAAGCAGCGAGGTCCAGCGAGTAGATGCTAAGTAAGCTCCTAGGCCATTAAGACTCCGAGCCATGTCTGTACCTCAACTCCAAACCCTGTTTATCTTCAGCTTGTAGCACATGGCTAGGTCTCAGTGCAGAGAGTTCCGCGTGTACTCGAAATCAGCCGTAGTCTACGTTGGGCCTTTAAGGCATGGAAGTCTCTCAAAAAAAGTTTGTTTAAGCACTTCCCTACCATCTGCCTTAAATCCCTACTTGTCTAGCGTTCCCTACATTTGTTTGTTTGATGTGGTCATAGCTGCAAACAAGCGGAGACAACAGGGTCCCAAAATGCATACCTGAGGTGGTCCCCCCCATCCTCTAGTCATGGTATAATAGGAAAATACTGGGGATATTATCCCCCTATAATGG
>CAJNIZ010004202.1:93026-122655 GCA_905231905.1 Symbiodinium pilosum
CCTTAACAGCAACCCAGAATACAGGGGGGCTAGTCTAATTACCATTCTCACTTGTGGTCAATATCAGTGGCTGTGGCCCTCCAAGGTATACCCTGAAGACCTGCCTTCCCCGCATGTGAACCTATAAGGCTGAAACTGTGATTCTGTCTATTTCGGCGCTTGACGCTCAGAAGTACAAGAAGTCGCGCTCGCAGCTGCTCGGCTTCAAAGTGCTATCGCACAAATTTAGCGTTTGGAGTTCTGGTATGAGCCATATGGCTGAACGTTTCAAGCCCCCCCTTATCAGTAGACCGACTTATCAAAGCCCAGCTCATAGAGCTACAGACATTGGATACTGCCCTCGAAAGTGTTAGATTGTAATTATATAGTCCCTTAGAGATTTAAGATTCAGCTTCTATCGAAGAATGTCACTGAGCGGTGGCAGCACCAATTATGGACATGACTTTGGTCTGCTCGCAGTCTGGTTGTCTCAGTACCTACGGTTCTGAAATCTGGAAACACCCAGCCACTAAGCCCAATACTAATATACCCGTAAATTATACTAGGCTCCTTGGTATGATTCTTAGGGCACGGTATATTCTTTATTGAGGGCTCTCTGGGTAGGCTACCAAATGCCCCAAGACGGTGTTGAACATGTTTTGTCACTTTGAGAGTCATTTTGTTAGTGTTAAAGCACCAAAACGGCTATGAGGTTACAACTTTCAATAGCATCCCATGTGGACCCCGCATATGCTCCACTTTGGCTGCTTTCCATGCCATGCCCTGTGACGGCGGACAGCTTGCAGCAGGTTGGCGTGACTTGAAGTTTCTAGGGCATGGCCCCATCTCCACTTGAGGTGACGGGTCTAGGGTCAAGTCCCTACTGGGTTGCAGTTGCATGTGAGGCGCACTTCTGAATTTGCATCTGTCTAGTCGTTTGATGACATGGAACGGAAAATGCAAAGAGGGGGTGGGGGCGGTGTTGGCAAAGTAATGTCCATCTCCAAGCATGTGAGCCATAGTCTAAACTCCTAGTATCCCCCCTGAACAACCCCTTTTGTAGTTCCTTAGATAATCCCCTTTATAACCCAATTGAAGGAGTTTAGACCACGGCACGTGTAGTCGAAGATGTGGCCTGAGGAATCTTGAATGTAGCGGCTCATGCATCCCCCAAATCCTAAGCCCTAGGTGGACTGCCCAGTAATAATACTGACTGTACAGGATGATAAGGGTTTAGGGTTTAGGGTTTAGGGACCATTATACCACCCTAAACCCTAAACCCTACATAAGGATCCTTTTAAACTCCTATTAGGCCACTATTACAGGGCTGGGGGGTCCTCCTAATCTGAGCTGAAACCAACTAGTAGTTTCCATTTTCCATTCTCCCATTATATACACAATCTAACCCCAATATAATCCCAACATAACCCCTATACAATCCCGATATAACCCTAAGCGCTAAACCCTAAACCCTACATACTCCATTTGTAATTTCTAAGCCTGAAGAGGCAGGGGGCTGCTCAACACATATCCAAACTGCATGGCTCCTTGTTGGAATATTATATAAGGGATATATATGACCATGGAGAAGAAAATGGAAACTATTACTTAAGGATCGAAACTGCATGGCTCCTGATTGGAATATGGGGGGGTTTCCCAAATATAGGGGTACCTTTTCTGGGGTCCCTATAATAAGGATCATAGTATTTTGGGTCCCCTCATTTAGGGAAGCTACCATATTATGAAGGATCAGAAGCTGATATTCCTCACTGGGGTCTAGCATACCGTGGACTTGCTATTTTATCCAAGAATAGCCCGGTTTTGCAGGGTCGGGATTGTGTTTACCCAAAGGGTTCCAAAGCAAGATCCTGTGACCTTCGCATATCTGGCCTGAATAGACCAGAACCGGCCAGCATGCCAAACTGTTGATACGAAAATTCCTGCATGACTTCAGTACACTACAACAAACAAGGTATAGTGTAGTTAGGTCATGCAATTTCTTGGTATGCTCCCTACACATGCTTCCGTTATGCTTCTTCCTGGGTAACGCTTTCCAGCCTTGTATGGGCTGATCGAAGGGTAGTAGATGCCTGGGTTGTAGGTTTAGGGACAGGAAGAGCATGCCGGTATATACAGGTAGCACGGCTTTTAGAACATGCTGAAGCTTGGGTAAAGAAATCTCGGAGAGAGCAGGATCCTGAAACAGCGCGTTTCGCTTCATGTTTACTCTGGCCTGGCACTTGGTACGGGCTGATTTTGGGTGCAGAACTGATACCCGTATGTACCACCCTAGATACCCGCAAATACCCTTATATATCTGGGCTTAAATATTTGTGTTGTACCATGATGCGCCTTCTTGGTAAGTAGCGAAGTAGGGCATTCCTCATCTTTAGCATGTCTTGGCAACTGCAACTGCCCGAACATAATGAGAGCCTTTTAACGATCATCTGGCTATAGTGCTTGGAATACTCCAGCCGTTCTACTGCTTGCGGGGCCGGATGTTGGACTGCTTTAGGCCGCAGAACGCAAGGACAGTTGTAGCAGAGCCAGTAAGATGTAGGATCTGTGCGTGCCCACTCCCGAAAAGGAACATCCGCATGATCTGGAAGTCGTACTTTGTTTCTATGTCTCTGCGTTGGTTTGGTGTTTGCAGTGAGATGGGTGATTGTTTTCTGGCATCCGTTGTTGACGCGGTTTTGGGTATAGCGTTACTACGACTACCATTACTTATTGCTATCATTCGTGCATGAGAGGGTCACTATCACGGGAAGGGGGTCCATAAGAATCGACAAACTTGGAAGCTGGACACCTACCTCAGAGCCCTGTCCATATGGGAGCTTTTCGAAGTTCGCCCTGTAGACTCTATAGCTTCTTGGGGGTTAGTGGGGCATAGGGGAACATATTATACAGGGGTTATATAGGGATTTTATTCCGTTATTTCTTGTAAGAACCAGTAAGGCAATGAGCGGCCAGAATCCTCGCATGATGCCCATACATCACCCTTTGGTTTTCCAGGGGACCCTACTTTAACAAGCTGCAGAAAGTCTCTGATAAGATTGTTACCTATCTTTGGCCAACAGTTTCGGGAGGTGCTCAGAGCGGCATCCTAAACCCTAAGCCCGGAGGTTTTGCTGGGCTAAGGGTAGCTTGGCCACATTTACTATCTGTCATGCGGTTGAGCATTGAACGTGTCAGCTCAGGCGTTGGTCGCCGATGACATACCTGTTAGGCCGGAGGCGCGGACAGAAGGGTTTATACATGGGTTATACATACATATATATTCACTTCAAGGAAAAGGCGGTCCGGATTTGAGGGAGGGGAGTGCCCTCTATCAGACTCTATCACGGCCTTAATGCCATCATGAAAGGCCTACGCGCCCTGTTTTAGACGAACCTAGACAGGGAACAATGCAAAGGTACAATCAGGTATTACCTATTTCAATCCCTAATAACTACGAGTGCAGATATCACGCGTGTTTCTCAACATGCCTAGCTGTATTTGAACAGGCTTGGGGGTTATTTCCCCTTGCCCCTCAAGGGTGTAGACATACAAGGAAAGATTTATGACTGCAATCTGTATCCCCTACCCGGAGGCTAGTATGCAGCCGACTTTGGGCAATGCCGCAGAGTCCCCAAACCCTAAACCCTATACCCTAAACCCTATTATTCGGGTCCTTGGACCCTTAGGGTAACAAGCCCAAGCAGCTAAGCGCAGTACGTGGAAGCCCAACTTTGCTGCATGCCAGCATGTGGCCTGGAGATGTGGTAGTTACCATAAATGTGAGCACCTTAGGTTTAGGGTTTAGGGATTAGGGTTGCCATAAATTAGAGGGTCATAATTCTATAGGGTTATATAGTTATATATGGATAATGGAAAATTAAATGGAAACTACTAGGGTTACCATAAATGTGGGCACCTTACTTTAGATTTTAACATCTACGTTGAACCCCATCATAGGGAGCCCCCAAAAGGTACCCTGAATTTGGGGAAGCCCCATATGGCTTGGAGATGTCTTTCTGTTCTATCTCTGACAGGACTTCCGCGATGACCACCGGGATAGACTCAAAAGGCCGGGCATTCTATAAGTAATTACGCCCAATGATGGTTAGCCAAATGTAAATGAGTGCGAAACGGGGCTTAGATAGGGGCTTATATGGATCATCACCCGGAACTCCTACTTACCCAAATACATGGACTAGTTTTATTTGATCCAAAATAGTGCGAAATCATGATTGAGGCGTTCAGATCATGATTAAACCCCAAACCCTAGGCTTTTCAGGTAGCCATAGGGATCCAAATAGCCCCATGTAGGTAATATTTGTAGACTTTTCGGCACAATGTAGCTTACTGGTGCTTAGTAGGGAATGAGGGAATGTATTGTATGAAGTTTATATAGCGAATATATTATATTCTGTTATTCCCTACCAACAACCAGTAAGTTATTTGTAGACAGAAAGCCGAATATCCCTTAATTAGTAGGGACCGTACCTGAAATCATACCAGGTGGATCCTAGTATGGTTTTGGGTATAGTCCCTCATTGAGGCAAACTTGGGCTTTCTGAGTATAGCTGGATTTCCAGGGCAGGGGTTTGTGTTCTGGCCTGCGCTCCCTGTGGGATGCCAGAAATCTTTCCGAAGGATTAATTAAAGCTCATGTTGAGTAACTCCCAACTTCAGCTCCTTTGGGATACTTTCCTAAGAGACACAATCACCCTTAGAATGGGGTGTCGGGTAACGCTCACTTCATCCACCTTTTGGGCGCATTTTGATTGCCTTACCATAGTTTGCAGCATTATCTACGCACAAGCTGCGTGAGTCACGTTATTGCGAAAACGTTTCATATCTCAACAGCAGCCTTCTTGCGCCTTTCTACCACTTCCCAGCGATGATCGGAATACATGTTGTTGTTTGCGTGGGGGATGCCGTCTGCCAACACTTAGCAGAAATGTGTGACGCAAGCTGAACCCCGTATGCCCCTTCAGACTTGATGGTTTAATGCCATCCCTATCCCCTCAAGCACTTGGGAAACAACGAGCCGCGGCTCAGGATTAATCATCACTTTCTTCTGTGCGCGTTGCAGAGGGTTGTCGGGTTATGAAGACCCCTGCGGGGCCATTTCTGACATCATGGTGCCTGTACATCCCCCCAAAAAAGTCTCCTAATATCCCAACTGCTTTCATGCTCAGAGCCTTGCACGTTTAAGTTAAACGCACATCCCCCAGGTCCCAGTCAATTTGACGCTCCCCGCACTACAAACGCACCCCGTTGCAGCCTCGAAAAGAAGCAGAGTTGAGGGGTGAGGGTCTAGGCGCTGTTGAAATCTGCCTATAGCCAGGTAATGTATTCCTGGATCTCGACCCCGGCGATACGAATTACACATCGTGTTGGCAGTTCAGGCCCTCCTGAAAAAATGCTTAGCACCAGGGGCTCTGTTTGCAGGAGTAAGAGAAAGAAAGTACTGAAACCTTTGAGCCCCAAGGCTTAAACGCCTAACCTTGCAATCCTGCAGCCGACAATTTCCCAAGCCCTGAACCGTGGTTGCTGCAGGCAGATTCAACTGCGCTTCGTAGACCGGGTGCTGCCGAATGTTGGCCTGTGCATCGAGCCGCCTGACTGAGTCAGAGCAGTGCCCTAGGGTTTAGGGTTTAGGGTTTAGGGTTTAGGGTGCAGGGGATTAGGGTTTGAGTGGTTGAGTGGCGTTGGGTGTCAGAAGTTTCCGCACATTCCCCTAAGAGTCCAAGGACCATAATAGTCGGGTTTAGGGCCCAAATGCTATAAGATTAAAGTTATTTGGGACCTAACGCCCTATCATCTGGGTCCTTGGCTCCTCAAAGATAGGCTATTGCCTACCGAGATCCCTGTGCATGAGGGGCTTTCGTCAGTTTAGCGGGTTCGCGGTTAGATGCTACAACATGAGGTTAGACCCACTTCTGCCCGTGGGCCCAAGCACTCAACCTTCAGACCCCCAAAAACACCACCTCGAGCCAAAAAGGGAGTTTCCCAAAATTAGGGGTACCTTCTTTGGGGGTTCCCATAATAAGGACTATAGTATTTTGGGGCCTATATAGGGGTCCCCTTATTTTGGGAAACTACCAAATGGCCCATGCCCTTCATACCCTAGATGGGCCTAAAGGCCTTACACCATCCTAGGGCCCTAAACCCCAAACCCTAAACCCTCAGTCCTAAGCCCTAAACCCTAAGCCCTCAACCCTAAGCCCTAAGCCCTAAACCCTAGATGTAACAATCTTAAGGCGCCAAAACCGAACCACTCCAAAGTATACATCTCCCCTGACGACCCTAAACACCACCCCACCCTAAACCCAAGTCCTGAGTCTGATCTACATTACAACCTCGACCAGAATCCTTCCTATACCTTACACCCTGCGTAATCTTATCATCCCAAACCCTTGAACCCGAAGAACTAAACCCTAAACCCCAAAGACACAAGGTTCTACAACTTTGTGAGCATCAAGGCATGGAACCCGCTCTGTGTTATTTCACAAAAGGACTGTGGGTACCCCCCGTACTAAATTAGGACCGCATATACTGAATAATACAATTATCATGGGGTCCAAATTTGGGATGACCAAAGTCCTCCTACTGCTGCTGTCGGACTGCGAGTTTGATTTACGGTTCAGGGTTGGCTGGGGGCGCACTTGCTTTGCGGTGAAAGTATACTTGCGTGTTGTTTCTTGAGGCAGCCCCTAAACACCTAACTGTAATCCCCCGCATAGGTTTACAGACATGACAGCGACAGCCTCCACCAGCTGTACCCTTCATTTCAGTTGCTAAACTCCAGCTCCTCCTGATCACAGTATGACGGACCTAGTATCATCTAGGGTATATTCCTATTTGCGGGGCTTCTGCTAAGGAACTTAAATTAAAGGACTGTGACAGGGGATATCTTTTAGTTACCATTTACCATATACTCATATATGGTAACGTACAGGAAATTTTTGAACAGTAACCCATTCTAAAAAACGTCTTGGGGTCAGGATGCTATGATCTATCCTGGCGATGGTCAGATGTCTTGCGGGGAGGCCTATGTCAAGGCCGGGCGAATAGGATGTCATTTCGCTGAGCGTGCCAGTATGTATATAGGGGTGTACCAAAACTACGGGGGCCCTGTGTGGGTTCACATGATGAGGATTTTAGTATTTGGGGATCTAGATTGGGGTCCCCCTATGCAGGGAAACTACCATATAGTGAAGACTTTGAGCCCAAATAGGTTAATACCCTAGACACTAAAACCCTAAACCCTAAACCAATACATAGGAGCTTAGGACCCCAAACTATGTAGCATCTGAGTACTTCAGCTGCTTGGGTTCGTAATGCCGGGTGTTCGAGATCATGGGAGTATAGTCCCCCTTAAGTAGGTAGAATATGGCTTGGGGTATATTATAATCAGATCCCCATATGCCACCATGGGCATTGCAGTTGGGAGCGAATGGGATCTGAAATTTCAAAGTTTGTATATGAGGAGCATAGCTCCACAAACCGTATGACCGTGGGCAAACTGCTAATCCAATTTCGTGGGGCCTCTGGCTGCAACCCCAGGAGGTACTTTGTATCCTACTTGCATGCAAAGCCCCAGGTTTTTGTCCTGGTGCAGTGACTCCATGTCTAAAACCCTGTTGGTCCAAGTCCCCAATAATCATATACTTGCCCAGACCTGTGCTACAGTTACTATTACCCCAAACACAGATGCTGAATTTATTGGATACTTTCCGCCCTCAGGGAAAGAAAAGCAACTTGAAGGGCCGCCTTCGGAGCTTGCATCCTCAACCCTTCTACCTAGAGCCCCCAAGTACCCTCTATAGACCCTAAGTATCCCCCAATAGAAGCTACATAGACCCTATTTTAGGGTACTTGGGGGGTCTAGGTAGGGTTTGGGGTTTAACCCTTTTATTGGGTCTTTTTGGTCTTGAGATAACTGAAGCACCCACGCAGATTAGACCCTAAACCCTAAACCCTAAACCCTAATAAGGATCTCAGGTCCATGATGAAACAAAAGGAACAAGGAACAAGCCTGTAACAATTCCGGCTTACAGGAAGGGCACTCTTGCCTTGGGATGGTTTACGTGCTTAGGGTTTTAGGGTTAAAGGGTTTAGTGTTTAGGGTTTTAGTGTCCTAGTTAAGTGTCATGGATTATAGGGGTTGTATAGGGTGAATGGAAAAGAAAATGGAAACTATAATCGGGTATATTTAGGCATTATATAGACTGTAGCGATAAACCTGTATCATTGCATAATCAGCACATGTTGCCATTATGAGGTTCCTGACTATCTGAGCCATAGCCTAAACTCCTTAAAAGGGCTTATATAGGGGATTATAAAGGGGGTTACATAGAGGACCATTAAGGGAGTAGTATAAGGGATATTATGGTGGATACTAGAAGTTTAGATTATAGTTCATCTGCATTCCTCACCGATCGGCAAAAGATACTGCGCAGCTACAGAAATTGCAAGCTAGTTTCCATAAACAGGGTCACCCCCATTATAGACCCCCAACTCTGGGAAACCTTCAACCCCTCAACCCTATACCATATATAATCCCTACATGCCCTTTTAAGTACCGTTACCTTTCCCCCCCCAAAATCCCAAGTCTCCCTTGCCTCACACGGAGCCAATGAGCCCTGAGACAGTCAGCTAACTTTGGCCTTATCTTGAAGACGCGGGCAGTTTTAGGGTGTATTTTTTTGGGTGTAGGGTCTAAGGTTGGGTTTAAGATTTAGGCTTTAAGATTCGGGGTTTAAGGTTTAGGGTAGGGTTGTAGGGTTTAAGGTTTGGGCTTTAAGGTGTAGATTTTAGGTCTTAAGTTGTAGGGCAGGGTTTGAGGTTCAGGTTTTCAGGCGTGGGGTTCAGGGTTTAAGGATTAGGGTAGGGTTTAAGGTCTAGGCTTTAAGGTGTGGGGTTGCGGGTTTAGAGTTTAGAGTTCACACCCAGATGGGAGGTTGAATTCAACCTGATCGTATTTCAGCCGATGATAGACGAGTGGCTGGTGAGGGCCTCGTTTCATGCTGGGCTGTTTCTCCTTTGCGGATAAGGTCTGCGGTGCCAGATTTTCTTAGTGGTGGTCAGTAGCGGATAAGGGAGTAGGTTATACAGGGGTGTAAGGGTTTGGGGGTTTAGGGTCAGGTTTCAGAGTTTGTGGTTTGGAGTTGGAGGGCGAGTTTTGGATTTGAAGAAATGGATCACTCCAGCAGCCCCTCTACAATCCCATCAGCATTGTCCCTGCATGCGATTCGCCTTGGGTACTGCCCCTCCTCATTAATAACAGCTTGATATTTATAATATAGCTACATAGAGGCCTTAATATGACCCCGATTACAGACCGTTGATGGGTGAGGGCAGGATTTCTCCCCTAAACCCTAAACCGCATTCCCTACTAACAGCCGGAAGCGAAACGGGTGAGGCCACCTTGAATGGGTGGCTTGCTCTGCCTTGCTACGTTTGATGCTGAAGATAACGCATGACGTTAATAAGGTATACCCCAAACCCTGAACGCTAAACTACGATAGCACCATAATTCCCAAGATTTAGGGTATCTAGGGTCAGACCCTAGATACCCTAGCATAAGGAGCGCCATGAGGATCTACACCCCAAGCACCCGCAACTGAAGGCCTAACTTTCTTACGATTTAGGGTTTAGGGTTTAGGTCTGTTGACCAAGGTCATATCCATGGAACGTCTGACCTTTTGATCAGAACAGCCGAGTGTAAAGGGCTGGGTGCAAGCAGCCCTAAACCCTAAACCCTGAAAGCAAAGGTGGGCTGGATCGACTCCTCCTCGTCTCGGGGAATCACAGTCTCTCTGGGATTCTTCCAGGAAACCATGAAAGAATACTTACTGGGGCTTAGTAGGGAGCAAGGTATTATAACTATATGACCCCTATATGATATATCCCCTCATTCCCTATTAAGCACCAGCATTGGGATCGGTTCAGGGCTTACGGGTGCAGTTCTACAAGTGCATTCGGCTGCCTGGTCTGCAAGAGCAGCCTAGGGGAAAATATGTGACTCGGAAATTGGACGATTGCCAGGCTTCAGCATTTGTGTTCATCAGGGCTGAAACATGTTTGCTTGTAAGATCCCCGCCAAACCCCTCCAATTTCCCTCTATGAAGGTTAAATTGGCTAAATGCCCACAATGAGGGACCCTATGGCCTCCCCTCTGAAGGCTACCTGGCAGGTCCACGCGCGTACAGACCCTGAAAAAAATGACCTCACTGCGCTCCACCTGGTTTCATTTATCTCGCAGTCCCTGCTGTTGCAAGAGATTTGCCAAGGGCTTAGGGGGTTTGGGGGTTAGGTCCATTGAGCCTGAAACCTTTCCTGTATCCTCTAAACCCAACTTTCTTTGAGACCCTGCGGGGCCTTCCGAAGTACTCTTTTCTTGTTGCATATTCTGTTGAGCCAAGATCCGAGGCAGATGAACAGCAACAATAAGATTCGATGGATCATGAAATCAAGCTTATGGGCTGATGTGAGTTTAGTAGCATAATTAAGGCCGTACAGGAATTCTAGAGTCAACCGTAGAGCTTCTTTGCAGTTGTTGATCTACGGTTGTTGTCTGGCGAGAGACCAGAATATACGACTGACACAGGAGCTACACAGCAGGCATTAGGCCCCAAGCCTTCGTCTCATAAGCTCTAGAGCCTAAGCCAAAAAATGCTAAACGCAACATCCAAAGCCCTAGGATTCTAGACCCTACCCTCCAAACCCTAAACTCGAGCGTTGTTAAAACGCTAAACCCTAACAGCGAGGATGTCGAGATCCCTTCCGCAAACCTGCGCACGCCCTACACCTTTGACCAGGCCCACGAGACCTGGGCAGCTGTCTCAGCTGATGTTTGAGCATGTGTTTGATCCAGGGCAATTACCTTGCATAGGAAGGAAAGGCGATATATATATATACATATGCATACCATGTATACATCTGTATATTTGTGTACTCGTGTTTAGGCGCGTGGCGGTTTGAGATATCGAATGTGTCGCATGGCTGCATGCTTTCCGAGGTCTGGATCTATCACGACGAGGTCTGCGCAGTGTCAGGGTTCAGGGGGTGTTCTATTCAGTTGACGATAGAGAAGGAGCCAGCATGGCAGATTCAGATGCCCTGTGACATGGATACTGCTCCCACTCCAATTACCACAGCCACCAATATTCTGCTTGCAGTAATATTGTGCCCGTAATAAGAACATGTTATTCCGATATATCCCCAATATAACCCAAATATTTATCCCAATATTACCCAATATTACCCAATATAACCCCAATATAACCCCAATATAACCCCAATAATATTATCTTTAGGGCCGCCTGAGTTTTGTCATTCCCGGGCATCCGAAGGAGCTGAAGGAACCTTTTTTGTCCCAAGAGAACACAGGCTTCACTTGAGTAGTATTTGATTTGGGGATACTATGGTACCCATTCTAGAGTAAGATCATATCCTCCTTTTGGGGCATAATATTTTATATGAGGAATAATATCTTACTAGGTTGAACCACCAAAAAAACACTACTCACTTGGTCATTGGTAATGGGGGACTTTCTCAGCGCAGTGTAGGGGTTATCGGGAGGTTATGGAGGTCCTTGTAAGGTATTGTATATTGTAGGGATAAGGTGGTGGAGCGCTCACATAGCCTGCTGCTCGTCTTAAAGTCAGGTATGGGCAGGACCGCGTACGGATCAGGGAATCCTAGCAGGGTGCATGCTAATATGAGCTATAGTCTAAACTCCCTAAAGGGGGTTATATAGGGGATTATATAGGGGACTACTATAGGGGTTATTAAGGGGATACTAGGAGTTTAGACAGTAGCTGATATGGATTGCAGGGTAAAAAAAGGCAACTTGGCAAGCAAATGTTGCACTTGCACACCAGACTTGTTGGGGTAACTTGCGAAACCTGGAAGTCGCTTACACAGCAGTCTCCCAGCCCTTTAGCCCCGCCCGTACAACCCCCAAGCATCACAACCGTAAACCCGAAAACCTTCTAAGTATCCGGGTAGCGCATTGATCTGACAACATGCTGGCACCATACGGCGCAATCTCACTGTTGCGTGCTCATGTCTTCTTTACAGGGAAGCAACGCGTTCAACCCGAAGCTCTGGCCAGCAACAAACAAGCCAACTGCTCTGGAGCAGCTGCTTCTTGCAGGAAAGCAATGAAACGTCCAACTTCTTTTATGAGAAGGCGGGATTGCAGAATTGATGAATCTGCAATGGTCGGCGTCAGGTTCTCCGTGCCCATATCCTTTCAGGAACCCTCGAAGAAGGAACCAGCAAGAATGAAGCTAGATGTTCCATAGCCTGTTTTTTTGGGGGGGGAGGGCCTTGTGTCATGGTTGCGCATAAGAACGATGGTATGTAAGGGCCTTGGGCTCAACAGTGGACCTGATGAATCTGCCACCAGCTTTTCCTAGCACACGCCGTTTAAGGGTTACAAAGGCATGAAGACTGCACATCACCTTTATGGAATGTTCAACCGGTCCACTCCATCGCGCTCTCGAGCCTATGTGCTGTTAACAGAGCTAACCTGGTAGGGGCTCTCAGGGGTTTGGGGTGTAGGGTTTCACGGCCTAAGTACCAACCAGTAAGGAACCTTTAGCCCCATTTCAGGGCATAAAGAGAGCCCGAAATCAGGAATGTGCATAAGATTCTAGGGCTCCCTAGATATCATTTTTATATTCTTTGCCGCGAAGTAGGTGCAGTAGGCGCTTTTTGTAAGCTTAGAAAGGCCCAGCGAAAGAAGCCCCTGACCAGAGCTCCAAACTACAGACGGAAACCAGGCTGTTTAGGGTTTGTTGAGGGTTTGGGTTTATGCTCCAGGGATGTTGGTTGTGGTCACACAGCTGGCTGCTTATTAGGCGTAATTATCCTTCCATTAATTGGGCTTGAGGCCCCAAGACCAGGCTACGTGCCAGGTGGCTCTGGTTGCGTGGTCGTAATCAGCTACTGGGGGTTAGTAGGGAATACGGGAATATAATCCCTGTATAATCCCTCTATAACAAGCTCTCTATAACAAGTTCCCTTATTCGCTACTAACCCCCAGAGCTTCGGGTACTGAAGACCAGCACCCACTGGAGGAAGGAATCCCACATGTGGTACGTTGTCAAAGTTGTGGTGGTACCTTTTTGTCTCCCTTGTAAATGGTATGGGCCCTATTGTTTAGGGTCTGTTTAGGGCACCGACAAGGGAACAAGTCTTTCATCCTCCCCAAATTCTCCCTTCAAATGTTCCGTTACAGTAACCCTTCCTTCCCTGCCTACTGACCAGCACTAAGTTTTGTGAGTATATGTGCACACAAACACACACGGATGGGGGCTATCTGACTCAAGACAGGGCTCAACTGTCAGGCTGAATGTTACGGTTCATGCTTTAGGGTTTACTAGTAACCTTCAGATAACTGGGGTTACAACCCTACTTATGCAGAGGGTAATTTACTCAAGGGCCGTTAAGGGGCGGGCTAGAAGAAGGCACATGATTTGGAGCCAGGAGTTCAGCAGGAGAATAGGCTTTGGAGTACAGGGTGGGGGTTTGCATGTGTCTGATTGGCCTCTCTCAATTTGACATGGAACACCATGTCCACGATGGTCCTCCTATAGGTGGGCGATATGGGAATTTGAGGTTACGTTTGGCGAACAGTACGAATGAAGCTGCGATTTGTTGCAGTTACGTAGCCTCTGAACCTTCGTGGGGACAGCACGCGCCCTGATCCTGAGGAGATGTCGAAATGATGAAGTGCCCTATGCGGCCTATAGCATACAGTTACTCTAGGGCCCAAGTTGAAACCGTATAGCTACATAGACCCTTTAGGTTCTGGCTGATATCCACGCAGCCCCTTATCCCGCAAGCAGGGCGAGCTCATTCGCTTCCGTGTCACGGGGATCAGCTTTCCAGATGCATCATGGCCGAAGGAGCCCTGCCTTTCCTTCTTAGAGGGTTGTGCTTATGGGGCTTTCCAAAAAAGAAGGTCTATTTTTTGGAGAGTCGGGTAATTAATGAGTAATGCAGACAATAGCAACTTTCAATAGTTTGGGGTCATCCAAGACACCGAGCGCACCCAAGTTAGGGCGGCAAAGCATAACTGTCTTTTTGGCCCTGGGCTCGTCTGTCTACCGTGCGCAAATGCCAGTCACTTCACACGGTATTTGAATAGGCTCACTCTTTCTTGCTGACACTACAGTTTGCTAGGGTATGTACAGCAACAGATGTTTGGTGGCCTGGAAAGCAGGCGAGTCCAAAGTCAAACAGCAATTTTTAGAGGACCCAGCAAATGCAGTGCTCGTTCTTGATGGGGTTTTTAGGCAAGCTCAAGATATCTGAACGCTTGGGCCGCGCGCACATTCCAAAATGGTTCTCTCAACACTGATGTCCCGCTGGCCTAAGTTTTCAACAAGTCAGGTCTTGGTATTAAAGCCTCACATAATCAAAGTGCCATCAACGTACACGAAACAGCAAGTTCGTTCACAACTGAGCGCCCCAGCCCTCTAACTCTAAACCTCTACACCCTAACACCCAACTCACGCCCCTTACGCCTACAAGCCAAACCCGTAACTTGCAACATGTGGAGAATCACGATAGCACAGGCGCATTTCTACACCTTCGTAGAACTCCGTCCTAGTATAAACTGTTACTGGGTGGGAACAGTACCCAACCCTGTAAACCCCAGACCCTAAACCCTAAATAGTAGTTTCCATTTTGTTTTCCATTATCCCACTATAACCCCAATAGAACCTAAACCCTGAACCCTAACCTCCTGAATCCTAATCCCTTAAACCGCAAAGCGAAGCAGGAAAGGAGGCTTCGGCAACCAATGTCGATTACCGGTGCGGCTGTAGCCTCAGCCTGGGTTGCTGTTAAGGCGCTTAATTGAAACCTGGTTTAGGGTTTAGGGTTTACTATATTGGGGAAAGCCTGCTATTTAGAATGTATACCCATAATGGTAACTTGATTTAAGTTCCTTAGCAGCAACCCAGCTGAGGGGTTTTTAGGGTTTTGGAGTTTGGCGTCTATAGGAGCCGTGATCTAAACTCGGCTTTGCAGGGTGTAAGGGAAATTTCTGTTGAGAATGTCGTTGAGGTCATTGGTTTGTCGGGATTTGGTTTGGGACTGAGGAGTTCAGGCTATTCCAAGCTTTTATTGCGGGTCCTAGTGAGGGACCTCCAGGAGAAGTCATGCGGACAGCAAGATTATCAGGTTCAAGTTAGCAAGTTCTATCCTCTGCAGTCCATGTCCACGTATTTCAATATGGATAAATTGGGGCCAAGGTACCTACAAAGGAATGAATGTATACAATCTAGGTAGCTGGGCCCCTAGCCATAAATCATAACGTGAAGTCCTATACTCCAAACAGCAAATGCTGTCCCCAAACCCTCATCCTCAAAACGCTTGAGCAGAGCGGTGCAGGCCGAAGCCTTATGATGGGCCTCTTGGAAGTCACAGGAAGGTCCCTCTTTTGCGTTGTATGACTATGTTCGAGGTTTTTGGCCGTTGTTCAGCTCAAACTTGGCAAAGTAGCTCCTGAAGCGACAAGGCTTTGGGAATTGCAGTTGGGGATTAGGGCTCATACAGCTTAACATTTCTTCAGGATTTCACAAGCGGACAAAACCCTAGACCTCAAACCCTAAAGCCTCCAGAAGCTCTCCAGTACTAAGCTGCAGTGTTCTCTGGCTTGCTTCCTGGTGGTTGGTGGGTAAGGAGGGAATAAAATTCGTATGTAGTTCTCGTAAAATGTACCCCCCCCCCCCTTATTCCCTTCTAACCCCGAAACCCTGAGACCTAAACCCTTCAAACCTCACACCCTATACATGTATATTTATGTATGTATGTACCTCTTTATTTCCTTAAACCCCGAACCCTAAACCGCATTAGTAACCTCCAGTAAGTTGAGGTGGACCGAGATGGCTTGGGGCTGCTAAGTTGGTCTCAAGCTCAGCTGCGCCTTGCTGGGACCCTGGGATTTGGAAGAGGTTGGGGTTCAGGATTTGAGCTATAGTCTAAACTCCTTAAAGGGGGGTTATAGAGGGGATTATATAGGGGACTACTATAGGGCTTATTAAGGGGGATACTAGGAGTTTAGACAATGGCTCATTAGGGTGTACTACGATTATTTATTGATAATACCTGATGTATGTGTGTATACATGTATATATACTATTGATCTTTTTTACAGGGAATTATTCTTCACATTAATACTACTAGGGTTGGGGTTTAGGGTCTGGGGCTCGGGGGTTTGGGGTTTTAGGGTTTACCAACGGGGGTTGGGATTTAGAGGTTTGGATTTAGGGTTTGGAGTGTGGGGATGGTTATACCCTTTAGTTGGGGCTATATGCCCTACGAATGATGGAGAATCAAAATGGAAAAGAAAGTGGAAAGTTAAATGGACATTTGTGTGCAGGGTGGTTATGTAGAGCCAGGAAGTTCAGTACCCCTTGATTAACGGATATGCCCTAAATGGAATTAGGCTCCCTGGGTTGTGCTCGTTGCGTGACCGCTTGTGGTGCTTCGCTTCACTAGGGCCACTTTTGAGGAATCCATTTGCGTTCCCAGCGGGCTGCGTATGGGGGCTCGTGCTTTGGGGAAGCTTGCAGAAAACCCCCCCAAGCCTTATTGAACGTATTTTAGGCCGCTACATTACTTCAGGCAGTTCTTGCTGGGTAATTCAACTAAGGGCCCCTTACTCGGACCTTCTTGTCCTGTTGTTTTCTGTCATAACTGGCCTCGCACAGGTTGCACCCCCTTCCAAGTAGGGCGATGGTCCAGTTCCCTCAACCCTGAACTCATTAAACCCTAAACCTATGAGCCTCCAAGTAGACTCTGCGCGAAGGTGGCCTCAGTGACCGCATGCCACTGTACCTTGTGTAGCGGGCGTCGTTCTGATCGGCTCACAAAAAACGCTCTAGGGTTCAGGGTTTAAGATCACAAAAAAAGTCCCGAATTCGGCCTTACAAGGCTTGCTTAGGAATTACTATGCGAGGTGTCACGAAGGCCGCCGTTTGCTTCCCTGCACCTACTCTTCTCTGAAAATCGCAGCCAGCCGGACACGTAGAACAGACCAGAAATAGATTCCCTAGAAAACATGTACCTTGCACGCCTCCAGCTTGGGCTGTCCCAGTTGAGCAGAGATCAAAATCCTCTAGCGGGGAACCCTTTAGCGAGTGGCGGTGAGGAGGTTGCCGTAAGCAAACTTGTGGCTTTCATAAGCTACCGTAAGCAAAGTCATTCCGCATGTTCCGCCGCAAGCCGCCGTAAGCTCTTAGTTGGGGTTCTCCAAGTTGCTACTATAAGCGCCGTAAGTGTTTGTCAAGAAAAGCGAGAGCCATAAGCTAAACCTTGGGTTTCGTAAGCCATCGTAAGCAAATTCCTTACTGTCAAAGAAGCCGGATAAGAATTTTGACCCTGACCCCTGCTCAGTTGTCTTCTTGCGGTTCTGCACTGCATTCTGCCGCTGAGCGAACATGCTGATGGTCTGCTGCGTCTTGGCTCGGAGGGGAGGGTTACAGGACCTTAAAGTTGTCCGTGCCAGCCTGAGCAGCTTCTGACAAGGATTAGTTGCCTACGCGCAAGTTATGTTATGTGCAGGCTTGCCCATCGATCCTTCAACGAGGCAAGATGCTTTGCCTCACGAGTTCTTGCCGCTGCCATTCATGTTCCCCTGGCAATAAGCCCATGCCGTTGAGAAGAACATGGGAAAGTTGGGGGAGGGAAAATGTATCATTAGGGAGCTTGAGGTTCATTATTTGGAGGTGGGGCATTAGCTGCTTGTGCTAGGGAGGTTGCAAGCAAATCTCGTCCGACATGGCTCTCAGCCTCTGGGGTCTTTCGGAGTGACCCTTAATGCGGACCCTTGGCGCTCATGGGGAGTAACATGAGGACTTACCTAATGATACAGGCAAGGGCCATACCAGGATGTCCCTAAACCCTAAACCCTAATCCCCACTATAGGAAGGTTTAGAGTAACCAAAGTGCAGTCATACTTGTAAGTACAACCCAATTATGACCACATTGGGCTAATATTTGGGGAAGTACGGGCCTTATAATTGGAATAAGAAGTATACTTGCTTTGAACCTCAAGGTAGAGGTTGCCAACCCTCAGTCTTCCTCCGAATCTTGACTTGCGGTTCAGAGGATTTAGTAAGCCAGGTTAAGAACCCCTATAACCCATCCAGTAATCCTAGTTGTCCCCCTTATTCACCTACTTACTAAGACCCCCTGACACTCCAAGTGTGGGTTTTGAGAAGTTGTGGAGGCGGTTCATTTGCTGAACTCCTGCTCCAGGCCACCGCTCCCATGTGCGCATGTTGAGGGCTTTCCGCAAGCTGGGCGAATTTCTATAACGCTTAGGGCGTGTATGCAACGGGACTCTCGTTTTCAGAAACTTTCTATTTCTCGGCAGCAGCCGGCAAGATTTCATGATGACCCTTGGCGAGAGGCACTTGCTTAAGCGGTGCATGTTCCGGACTAACTTTCGCAGCTGGATGATGGAGCTGAAACCTTGCTTCCGGCTTGCTACATTGCCCAGAGGCTTCTAGAGACTTCCACTGGCGTCCACATGAGCCATAGTCCAAACTTGGGCTATATAAGGGATTCTATACAGGACTACTGTAGGGCTTATTAAGGGGAATACTAGGAGTTTAGACTAAAGCATGATCCCTCTCTGAGTTTGTCATCGCTTTTTGGTGGGGAGTATGTGATACTACCCGAAAAGGAACTGCCAAGGAGCCCCTGGGTGAGTCGTGAGCATTACTTTTAGTCAGATGCTTACTCCAGATGCAGAGTCTTGAGGTGATTGGTTTCCTTTCAATGCAGGGAGGGGCTACTAATTTATTACCTAGGCTATAGGTGAATGATTATGGAGATCATGACTTATAGTTGTGGGATCCATGGGTGCAGTTGTGTCACTAGGCGACACCGTGCATTCGCAACGGAGCAGAAATGGAAGCGCGGAACAGCAGGTGCGTGTGTCTATGTGCGTGAGGTACCATGTTTCCAGAAGTGTCACACGCTGTCTGGTACCTCTGCCAGGTGGCATACTGTCCCGCACCTTGCACATCTGCAGCAAGATCAAAGGCTGCCGCAAGAATTCAGTTACTATTTGCTAGAAACCCCAATGAGATGATGGTTACTACGATTTTCTAGTGTGAAAACTATTGTTCTTTTGAATATATGAGTACGATTTTAACCGCTCTTTCATAGAGTCGGTCGCAAGTGTGGGCCTGTCGATGGACCATTTGCAGTTGCCTGCACATTTGTGCTTTGGCCATGCGTGCACTCTATCATTATTTTTGTGTCTACGATTGCTCATTAGTGTTATGATTAGTTATCACTACTACTACTACTACTACTCCTCCTCCTCCTCCTCCTCCTGCTGCTGCTGCTGCTGCTGCTGCGACTGCTACTACTAGTTCTACAATTAGCATGAATACTGCTACTACTATTACGAATAATATAAAATATTGCTATTACAAAAAGGTTTATTGACTTCCTGGATATGTCCCCTGGGTCAACCCGGCTACCTTTAGGGTATGGGAGGCGCAACGCCCCGTGCTCGCTAGAAACACGAATCTGCGAGAGCCCGTATGAAGCACCCATTGCTTTAATGAGTATGATTGTTCTAGAGATTCTACACACAACTGTATTGTAAGGTATCTTAAAGAGACTTCAACATGATGTCAGTTATTATAGATAGGCCCCACCGTACACTTGTAGCGCTGAATTTGTGGAAAGCTGGCACATGAGCAAAGACCCACAGCAAAGTTCAGATGGCATGAACAGATGCGAGGTGCAGCAGCGCATGTATGTCCCAAAGGGCGGGAGTGTACACTTACTTGGGTTGCTGTTAAGGGACTTAAACTAAGCTATCATAAAGAAGCCCTGTTATTTACTGTATACCAATACTGCCGTAACTTAATTCAAGTTCCTTAACCGTAGCCCAGTTCATCTTGAGGACAGCATGGATCATACACGTCTGGAGTGAGCAGCCAGCCCTGGTAGGCTTAGAGGCACGTGGGTGGATTGATGTAAATGTGGGAGGGTCTATGAGTACCGGGCCCTCAAATGGACCCCAATATGTGGTAATCCTCATTGCAGGGATCCCAAGCGCAAGGGACCCCCAATTTCCAGAAACCTCCGATTTCTTGTGTGATGCAGCGTGCGCTGCTGACATTGTCTTCGGGATGCGCAGGTGCAATGGGAAATCAGTTGTTCAACCTCCTTGGGCCACTTAACGCCCGGCCCCAAGCCACTTCAGCCTGAAGAGTCGCGCTGGTTTCCAAGGCACTGGAAGAACATCCAGGACCCTCCTTGTACCCTTAATTGGGGATATATGGTCCCTAATCGTAGGTACTTAGGCCCTAATAGAGGGTAGGAGGAGGGTCTAGGATGTATGCAAGGAATAAGCCCCATCTTGGAATTTACATCATTCCTGCATGGTGTGGGACCTTCAGAGCTGTTCGAGATTCATGGCATCGGTTTTCCTTGCTGCTCCCTAAACCCTAAAACCCTAAATCCTAACCCCAGCTTTTGGGTAAGGGTGGTCCTGGAGCGAATCCAGCCATTCCGTCGCCATCTGAGCTTGGCATTCTCGACAAGTTGTGTCGGCTGGTCGCGTTGGAGTTTACATGTATGTTAGGGTCTATAGGGTTTAGGGTTTAGGGTTCAGTTTCCATGAATAGGCGGACCCCAATGTGGACCTATAATCCCTATTATACGGACACCCAAAGAAGGGACCCCCTAATTCTGGGAATCCACCATTTCTGTGAGTTCCTACCAAAACTTGGAAACTTGGCTGGCGTGGAAGTCATGCCAAAAAAGGACGAACCTGATGCTTACTGTAAAAGAGAAGGGAAACTGATGAGGTTTCACTGGCAACCTGCGGTTACCCAAGCCATCACACAACAATAAGGCAAAAACAGAAGGATGGGGTTGTAAAAAATAAGAAACTGCTGATAGGGCTTTGACAAGCAGTGTTCCCAGCCTATACTACCCCTATTTTATCCCTATGTAACCTTATATAACCCCTATATAGTCCATATATAACCCTATATGTGTGAAGGCTGCCGCCCACCACCAGCCCTGATGCTATAGGCCCCCTGCCCAGCAGCCGCCGGCCCCGCCAGCCGCTGCTGCACCGCTTGCCCCAGCTCCTGGGCAGCAGACAGTTTAGGGTTATATGAGATTATATAGGGTTGGGGTTTCCCAAAATATGGGTACTTTTTTGGGGGGTTCCCATCATAAGGATTATGATATATTGGGGTTCATACCTCTGCTTAGGAAAACCAACACTTGCTGCAGCTCGCCAGCACATTTCCTCCCCAAGCATGGTTGTGGCTTGCAGCCGTGACATTGTCAGTTGTAGTAATAGTAATAAAGTCGGTATACTAATAGTACTAGTAATAGCAATAAGAACTTTAGTAATAGTTGTAATACTAGTAATTATAATAACTGTAGTAATAATAGGAATAATACTTATAGTAGATATTAATTACGTGGGACGGTAAGAAAAAACCGCGCCTCTTCGTTTAGAATTGGTGGGCCCCTTAAGTTTTGTCCCTTTCATAAGAAGCCTTTACCGATAACCGGAGGAAAATTACCGATAACGGCTTTTCTAGAGTAAACCCCTGTCAGAGGAAATGTACCGATAACAATGTTAAGGATACTAAGCTTGGGAACGGTGTTTTTTTTTTTACTGCCCCATGTGTCGTCCGTTAAGGCGGTGGCATTGAACGTTCAACCGCTCATCGTCGGGCTCCAAGAGTTACGACGCTGCGAGAATTGTATGTAAGCTATAGTGTAACCTCCTTAAAAGGGGGTTATATAAGGGATGATATAGGGTTTGGGGTTTAGGATCTAAACTCCTTCAGAGTGGGGTTATATATACCCCAATAATGGAGAATCAAATGGAAAAGACAATGCAACATGAAACGGAAGCTGCTATACATATATATATATATATACATATAACTGTATAAATATAGGGTTATATAGGGATCCTGTGTGCTATAGTCTAAACTAAACTCCTTAAAGGATGATTATATAGGGGATTCTACAGAGGACTATTATAGGGGATATTGAAGGGGGATAGTAGTACAAGGTATTATACAGGGGACTACTATAGGGGATATCAAGGGGATACTAGTGGGGTTCCGAGACTTCAGGCCGCGCCTCACCAGGACGGCGCGGTTCCACACTTGCATCTGGTGCAGCTCCCAGAGTGGCAATGCTGCGAGGAAGCCTAAAAAATGTCTACATTATGGTCCTAGATTCTATCCAGAGTAAAGGGTACAAATAGACTTCCAAAAGTTGCTGCTAATTATTTTTGCCCCCGAATATTAACCCCAATATAACCCCACTATTACAATATGCGGTTCCAAGACTTCAGGCTGCGCCTGCAATCGGGGGCGGTGTTGCACTGGTGTGGGCCTGACGTTGCGTCTCTTCTGCAATCAGAGTTTTGCCTCCTCCTAGGCTGACGAAAAGTCTCTGCCTTGCGTCATCAAAATTGACACGATCCATTGTTGGATTTTGTAAGGAAATTTGTAGTAGTAGTAGTATATAAGAAAAGAATAACAGTTGTTATTATTCTTGTTGTTATTATTAGTGGTAGTAGACGGAGTAGTCGTCGTCATCGTCGTCGTCTTCGTCGTTTTCGCTGTTTTCGTCCTAGTCGCAGCCATAGTCCTAGGAGTAATAGTGGAAGCAATAGTATGAGTAACAGTGATGGTAATGGTAATGGTCACATTACTAATAGCTGTAATACCAATACCAATGTGGTCTGGTGTGCAACATTTGGGTCCATGGGGTCAGGGTGCCAAGCTGCTTGGGCCAAAAGTACAGAACGATCTAGCACTTCTGCTTGTAGTGGTTCTTGCAGAGAATAAGGGAACATATTGTATAGGTATTATGTCAGGATTGTATTCCCTTATCCCCTTTAGTAGGAACCATTACGTCTGTAGGTAGAAGCGGCTATACAGCCCTGCACGAAGGAAGAGAAGAAGCGCGTGAGTGCAAACAGTAGGCCTCGGATGATCGGTGACTCTCGAACGCCCTTCCCTGTCTAGATTTAGGGTTGATAGTCCCCCTTAATTAAATAGAATGTGGTTTGGGTATGTTAGAACAAGATCTCCATATACCCCATATTCTATATACTTACAGGGGACTATAGGGTTTAGAGTTTAATTACCGTGTTTAGTTTGTAGACTAGCTGCAAGACCTGCCCATGAGCCATGATCGTCCGAGTCTTCATCATGCTGTCAGACATGGGAAGTTCCAAAAAGATGCAGCTCTGCACCATAGCAGAGGAAGCAGCTTACAACTCTTTACTGGTGGCTTTTTGGGATATAGGTAGTGTCCTTACTTTTATATGCAGGAATCTTCTCATAAGAGTTTTTAGGGGCCTTTGAAGTACCGCCCTGCTTGCTTCGAAGCCCACACGCCTCAGATGGGCCTTCTTGAGCCAGATGCCAGCATCCCTGCCCAACCAAAGCAGGCCGCCCTCCGAATCATGGCTGGGTGTAGGGTTTAGGATTTAGGGTTTAGGGTTTAGGATTTAGGGTTTAGGGTTTGCCCAGTGTTTGGGAGATGCACTTTCGAGCCAGCTTGCAATGGGACCGTTGACATCCTGGCAAAGAAGAGTGGGCTGCTGGCAAGTCTGCAGCATGAAGCTGAGCGAAGCTGAAGCGAAGCTCTGTTTTAAAACGCTGAAAACGGTTTAGGGTTTAGGTTTAGGGGTGTTTTTTTTAAGCACTGCTGGGGTGAGGGGCGGCTTTATGGGATGTATGCTTTGATGGGAACTCTGGAAGAGCATACCTGAAACAGGTGAGAGCGATGACACGACTACTCTTGCTCTTTGACGGCATCCTTTTCTTCGAGCCCCGCTTTATCTGCGATAAACACCTCCTCCTGGATAGCGTCCTGTTCGTAGGAGGCAGCAAGTAAGGGCTGTAACATGGTTAGTTTCACACTTCCAGGCCACTTGGGGGATTGTCAAAATTATGGTCCCAATTTGGGTCCCTTAAATTAGGCCCCGTATTAGGCCCCGTATTATAATAGAGACCCAAAAAGGGACCATAATTTTGACAATCCCCCACTTCCGCAAACCCTAAACCCCTAAACCCTAAACAGCATGTAGTCGCAGGGTGCTCAGTGTAGGGAGTGTGCCCCAATCATAACATTTCCATCTCAACCTTGAATAGGGTTTAGGATTTAGGGTTTAGGGTTTAGGGTGGGCAATAGCCCAACCCTAAACCCCTAAACCCTAAACCATCCTAAACCTTAGGCTTTAGGGCAGTCTTCCGGATAAGACCTGGTCCAGTCTCAGTAATCAGTAAACACGTTGGCTAGGTGGGGAACAATTCTGGGCTGAAGGCCTCTGGCCTTTTCCTGCTGCACCTTTGGGGTTTCTCGAAAGTAGAGGTACCCTTTTAGGGGTCGTTATAATAAGGCTTAAAATAGTTGGGGGTCTACATTTGGGTCCGACCTAGTGGCTAGAGATTCATGCTTGCCCAGACTCAGGTATCCCTTTCCTTCTTGGCTACGGGCCCTTTTTTTTGTTTCGGCCATGCCGTGACAGTTCCAAAGAGGTATTTGTACACCCTAGCACTGATTTTCTGGACCACTTCAGTTGACTTTGCCCAAACCCTAAGGGTCCAAGTACCTAATAATTATGTACTTCCCCAAAACCTGTACTATAATTACTATTACCCAAATCCCAAGTACCTAAATATTGGGTACTTGGACCCTTAGGGAAAAAGGCTGTTGATCATGTGCAAACCAAGGCCTTTCTGGGATTTGTCCCAGTAAGTTTGCTTGGACAAGCTTGCATATTTGGAGGTTTCCCAAAACAAGGGGTACCTTATTTGGGTTCCCCATAACAAGGATTATAGTATATCGGGGTCTATATTATGGTCCCCTTATTTGGGGAAACTACCATTTAAGGCCCTGAGAAAGACCCCCCGCCCCTCAGAGACACGAAAAACCCAAAGGTTGTATTGCCTGGCAAGAATCGAATACAGCAAGTTTACGATGGATGCTAGTATGCAGTCGCAAACTTCCGGCTAGAAGTTAAACCTTTAAAGCTTTGCAGGCAACTTAGGGCACTTCTGCTAACAGCCTCCCATCATACCGTGAAGAACGGTAGCGCAAAGACAACCATGGGCTGCATCAAACGGCTGGATCTGACTCTTGCTTTGGGCTCTTGATCTGCAGTGAAACAGCTGGGAGAAAGAGTGATAGTTTGAGTATGCATCCTATGCTTGTCCCTTAGCTAGCAATGCCGGAACCAAGAGCACTCATAGCCCGATCATGCAACAAAACTCACAAATTGAAGAAACTGTTCTCTGCCGCACCCCACATATCCCTCGGGTGTGTAAAGCTTCCGGAAAGTGTGACCAGCGGGGGTTAGGGTAAAACTGCTAGCATCCCCACCCCCATAATTACTATCGGGTGGCTCGAGCACCTAATATCCCTTAACACTTTGGGATTCTCTTATACTCCTATCATAGGTACCTAGGGATAACCCTTAGTAGGGGTCCTAAGTGCCAAGTAGATACCCTTGGTCTGAGTCTACGACGCCATGTCTCGCTTTCGGGACCTTCTGCAGCAGCTGGAGGAGTGCCATGATGCCGAGATTGCCAGGCTCCAGGGGTTGGGGAGGTTTTCTCCAATCGTTAGGTTAGAGTTTAACCACTTATATGTTTTATTCCCCAGACTTAGGGTTCCTCTCTTGAAGTGAGAACACAGCCCCAAAACGGATTCCGTATTTCAGGTACATCTTCCAGGGGCCCACCACAGGATTTGCTTCATTGTTGCTGAAGTGATAAGTCTTGGCGACGGGTTGCCTTCGAAGAGAGATCGCCATGTGCAGGGATTCCTTAAGTTCAGGGTCCATATTTGAGTTTCCAAAAACAGGGGTGGTACCCTTGCAAAGCCACGAATGTACTCTTTTCTGAGCTATACATATACAGATACTTGCATATCTATACATCTACGTGTATATAGATAGATAGATAGATAGATAGATAGATATATAGATGCGCATGAACATATACATGTGGACTGCCTATAGCACCTACTGGGATGCATTAAGGAACTCGTGGGCGTAAGCCGCCCTCTACTTGGAGGTTCAGGGTAAATACAACCCAGTTATTTGCAATTGTATTATAGCCCAATTATAAGCAACCTAAGTCCTGTAACATGGTTGAAGCTGGGATTGGTTCAACATTATCTTGGACCTTCAAGTGAACCTATGCCGTAAACACCTGGACCTCCAAATAGACCTTACAGCCTGAACCCGAAACCCTAAACCTTAGACCCTAAACCCTAAACCTTAGACCCGAAACCCTAAACCTTGGACCCGAAACCCTCAACCTTACACCCTAAACCCTAAACCCAAAACCCGTCAGGGCGTGAACTTGTCAGAACTTCATAGCAGGGCATGAGCCCTTTTGTCTAGGTTGCCTTCCAAGGCCCTTATAGGGCTTAGGGTTTCAGGGTTTCAGTTGAGGGGTTTAGGGTTTCAAGGTTCAGGACTTTGGGTTAAGGATTAGGGGTTATACTTCGCTAGCTCAAGTAACAGAATATCCAAACACAGGACGAGCCCCTTCGTATTGCATGGCATCAGTAGACAGTTCCTAAAGCCCCTGTGTCATCCCTGAAAATATGTAATCCCAGGACGCGGTGCGGGGTTTAGGGTTACCTCAAGGACCAAAGTAGGATGTTTTCAGAGCCCAGGGCCCAGAGTGGGTATTTATGGTGTAGGGTTCTTGTATTAAGGGGGTTTGGGGTTTACACTTTAGATTCGAGAATAGAGTATAATAGAGGTATTGATATAGGGGGCTTTACAAGCATAATGAGGGATATATTGGTATTGAAAGGCCACGTGAGGATCGCGGCCCCAATAATTGGGGGGTATAGGAATTATAGTGTACTACAAGGGCCTAAATAATTGCCGATATGATTTTGGGTTTACTCGAAGTACCAGCTTGTACAACAAGTATACAACGAATGTAGGACCACAAAAAAGTGGCTATGGCTTTCGGCCCTCCCTCCCCTGACCCCCCGGGCACGGCAGACCGCTCAGCATTTGCTAGGGCTTCTGCCGTTAAAGAGCAACTGGAGAACCACAACACTTGGCAATTATGTACGCTTCTACATTACAGGATTAGAGGGCTCAGAGCCAAGCTGTCCGTCTCCGTGCCCTAAACCCCAAATCTGAAAGCCTAAGTCCTAGATGCAAACCACATCTCTCTAGATGCAAACCACATCTCCTAAGTGAACAGTTCTTACCTCAAACCAAGCCCTAAACCCATAAAACCCTAAACTCATACCAGTAGGTCCTAAACCCTAAACCCCATAAACCACTCAACCCCTAAACCTTAAACCTCAAACTACAATCCCTTATCTGAAATGTCCCCAAGAAACCATAGTCTCGAAGCCCCATGATCAGCCTTGCGGCTTTAACCCCCACAAACACTAGACCCACCCAAGCCCCAAATCGGTTAAGGTTTAGGGTTTAGGATTTAGGGTGTAGAGAGGGTGATGCTTCCCACATATTTTTGTGATGTGGCCATATGACACATGCCTGGAGACCCTCCGTCTATGCGGTTGAAGGTTTTGGGGGCATTTAGTTTCCTTTCCTGTAGTCTCCTGAAATTGAGACCACGAACTACGTATTTTGCTCTACGAAGGAACCAGTTGGTTAACCCTGCAGCTCACATACACTTCCTTTTAAGAATCCGATATAAACAACGCTTCCGCGTCATTTCCCAGCTTTTCCATGTGGTTCCTTTTCTGATTCTTCAGCACCTGTTAACCCAGCATATCCCTGGATGTTCTCACGCTCTCTATACATATTATACATAGTATATAAATATGTATGTATATATATATATATACATATATATATATATCTACCTCCCTACATATCCCTACATATCCCTACATGTCCCTATAGTCCCTCTAAAGGGGCCTTAAAAACACCCTAAGCCACAGCTACCAGGCTTCAAGGACAGCACCCGGTGACAACTGGCCGACGCGGTGCCGCCCAGGATCCCAATCCTTCAAACATGGAGGGGGATTTCCAAAATTAGGGGTACTTTTAAAAGGGTGTTTCCTAGGGGTTGTATTGGGGTTATATGGGGATATATATATATATACGGTTTAGGGTTTAGAGGGTTTGTGCCGTTTAGGGTTTAGGGGGGGTTGGGGTTTAGGGCTTAGGGTTCCAGGGTTTAGCGCTGCTTGGGGTTTTTAGGTTTAGGCTCTAGGGCTTTGGGCTAACTCCGCCCTCTTTTAGTTTCCCTCTGAATTAGCCCGAACTATTCACCTTACTTCAGGGGTAAACTAGGCCGGGGCAGGGGGGCTAGTAGGGAGACCCATGATATCATGGCCGCTCCAGTATATGGGAGTTGTTCTGAAGGTCCTTGTAAAGAAAGTGCGAGAGGACCTATAGTTCCTCCAAGGGACCCTAAACCCTAAACCCCAAACCCTACACCCTGACCAAAGAGGGAACCTACTACGTGGCCTGTTTGGGTACATGTGTTTTGAATAACTATCATATGGCCCCCACAAACTAAGGTGGGGACTATTGGGGACTGTTAGGGCTTATTAGGGCGTATGACGGCTAAGCCTGCTTAGTTTGGGGGGTGCACTTTGGGAGCAAAGTCCCGGGAAAGCCGAGGAGTATACTCTCAGCCGGATAAGCGGTGGTAGCATTAATTTAAGGAACCTCATATCATTACTATCAGTCTTCTTCTTCTTTTGGGTATTTCCTGAATGGATAGGTCTTAGACAGAATCTTTAACCCAATCGCAATTTGAGGAACTCAACGACCTGCAGGGGGAGTGGGGGAATGTGAAGACAATAGCAGCAGCTGTAAGTGCTACTATAATGCGAGTTTAGGGCTTGGCGTGCCATCCTTGAAAAGTAGCTCGAAGGGAAGTTATTGTTGGGAGTTATATCAGGACTACTACAGAAGACCCTTTCTTCATATCTCTACTGAGCAAACCCTCACGGTTGCCTGCTGGTGCTTCAGGCGGGAGGATGCCGAAAATCTTCCTCACCACAATCCTAACCCTCAACCCTTCCCCTAAGGGTCCAAGGACCCAGCTAATCGGGTTTGAGGGCCCAAATACTAGAATATTGGCGGTATTTGGGCCCTAGAACCCTATTATTTGGGTCCTTGGACCCTGCGGGCTCTACACCCTACACCCTAAACCATGCAGAAAGCTAAATCGTTAGAATACGATTTGGAGCATCTCCAAACTAAACCCCGAAACCCTAAACCCCTAAACCCTAAACTCCTGAACCCTAAACCCAGAACCCCTAAACCCAAAACAACCCAAAACTCGTAAACCCCCAAAACCCTAAAAACCCTAAAGACTGTTCAGACCCAGGACCGACTTGGAGTTAGTCCCGAACGCTCTCTTCTTGGGAGCATGGTTCGGTGTGCTTGCTGGACACCAGTTCCTCTGGTCTCCATCCCTAAGGGTCCAAGGAGAGGAATCACCCTAAGGGTCTAGGGTTTAGAACTTAGGGTTTTAGGGTTTAGGGTTTTAGGGTGTAGGGTTTAGGGTCCAAGGACCCAAATAATAGGGTTTTAGGGCCCAACTACTATAATATTGATGGTATTTGGGCCCTAAAACCCTATTATTTG
>CAJNIZ010004205.1:2484-21646 GCA_905231905.1 Symbiodinium pilosum
GGGTCGCGGTCGCCGTCCTCGTAACTGTCCTCGTTTTTGGGCTCCCATATCTTTTTGGCGTGCCAAAAGTGTCAACAGTCACAAGGATGAGCGTGCCTCCCAAAAAAATACATGAGCCGCACCTATGAAAAAAAGGGGTGAGCCACACCTATGAAAAAACCACTCCGCCAGGGACAATGGAACACAAAATGGAGCATGACATGAAAACCAAAACACATGGGTGATTTTATGTGATCTGGATTCTGTCAGCGCCCCAAAGGCGAAACTCATTAAGGGGTCTTCTATTATTGTCCCGGAACCTTTTCAGTGGCTGCCAAAACACAGAATTTCCCACTGCATTGGAAGATGTCTAAGATTAGCCTCTTACGCATACATGTTTTGATGGTATGAATGTTGGGCAATGTACCTGTCTAGCTGCGAAATGCTCCGGTGTGTGTCAGCTGCAATCAAAGGCTGATTTGGATTCGTGCTGCTTCGTTCCAGTAGCCCTGTTCGTGGTATGGAGGTACCCGAGCTTTTTCAGCCTCGCTCCATTGAGACATACATATTCACACACCAGATTTGTGGGTTTGTACTGCCCGCGTTTCCCAGGCAGTTCTCGTAGGGTTACTTCCTGGCCTGGGGAGCAACTCTAACGGTGGGGTTTCTGATCCTAGTCAGTACGACTGCAAGAGATTGTAAGAAGTCTTGCCTCCATTGCCCACGCCTGTATACAATCTAGCTGGCGCTTGTCGAGAAGCGAAGTCTGGCAAAGCCTGTGCCAGCAGTGAGTGTGAAGATTTCAAAGTGGTGAACGAACCCGTCTAAATATACACCACTTCTGAATTCTGCCCAACAAGAATCTGGAATCTAGAATGCTTTAAATCCCAGACCCTTAACCCAAATACTAACCCTTCAACCCCAGTGTTTCTGGGTATACATACCTAGAACCCTTTGCTGAACCTGAAATCCTTAAATCCTAATGCTTCCTGGATTTCCCGCCTACGGTCTGTAAACCAGTTTTGACAGGCCGCAACTGCCAGCTCCAGCGCAGTCGCTTGCCGAGGGCCACCGCATTTGCTGATGTCTGCATGGGGACTTGCTTGAGCAAGTTTGAAGTTATGGGTGGGATAGATGGTGGGATTGTTGAGGGTTTCCATGTCCTCATGCTGGTTTATTGCGCCCTCAGTGACGTCTACATGGTTTTGTGCAAGCAGGTTTGGATTTATGCCCTCAACTCTCAAGAGCGCGCCGGCTTTCGGGTTTCTTTTGGAAGTGGTCTTTGAATCCTGATGAGTGCGCGTTGGCTTGGAGTAAGCTTTTTTTTTCAAGCATGCTGGACGCGCTTAGGTTCAGTTTGGCATCTAGCCCAGCCTGAGTCACATACGAGTAGCGTTACACGTATGACAGAATAGCCCGAGGCTGGAAAACCCAAGCTACAACCATGTAATATTGGAGTACTATACATAACACTGTGCTTCGTGATGTGCCTACCAAGCCTGGCGATCATTTAATCCCTACAAGCCCGGTAAGAGCAAAGAACACACTTGGTGTTTGCATTTTATGTTCTATTTTCTTTCCCACGTGATTCTGCTTGATGACCCCAATATACCTACCTAGGAATATATAGCCGTCTAAACGGGCAACCCAGTCTGCTGTGGCTTGAGATTCCATCGCCTGTGCAAGTCAACCGTTGTTATGACACCCCTGTCTCATACAATTGTACAGCATAGCATAGTACAGTAGAGCATTCATTTCTGTACGCTACAGTGTAATATGCTAAGAATTGATATAGAGTAAGCATGCATACCGTCACTTCGGGAAGTTGGACACATGTGAAGGCCTCACAAGACTCACAAGGTCAGGTTCAATCACCTGTGCGGCATTACTTATCCTGGTTTCCCACTGCCAAACCAGATGTCGTTGCCTCCGTAAGAAAATCGCCTGCAATCCATCTGGCTCCAGTTCCTGTCAGTTCCCGTCAGGACTGGTGAGCTGGACACCTGCGCCCTGGGACCAGCATTGGCACCTCCAGAGCTCTCGGCTCGCGACCCAGATCCGCTTCAGCTGCAGGCTGCAATATCTCATCATAGATGAATATAGTATAGGATATGCGGGGAAGACATCTGCAGTATTCCACCTACCCTAAGCCCGCTCGCAATTTGCAGGCCTCCTGTGCTGGCATACAGAGCGGGCGCCGTCGGTTCGCTCGGCTAAAGCTTCGTTTGGGGTGGATGTGCTAGATTTCAGGATTCCAGCTTTCAGTGAGGTTAGCCCTTGCATGGATGGATCTCAGGGACTGTAATGTATTGTGAGCCTAAATAATTGCCAATAGGACACAATCAAATCTGATGGAGATGCAGCGGTTTGCAGAGTTTACGGTTGATGGCTACCCAGGCTGCAACCCATTATGGAGAATTAACTAGAGAAACAATGTGGAAAATGCAGTGGGAACTGCATGCGCTATGCGAACATGAGGCTGCACTTACGTCCCCGCACGGCCCAAGGCGAGCCGGCTTCGGGTGTTCTTGCCTGGTTTTGTCGTTGCTGGTAGCCCGACACTACCTCGGTCATTCTCAGATGTTTCTCAAGTTGCAGGATAACAAACACAGTAACGAATGTGGGATGACAAGTTGATGCCAATATTGAGGAACAAAAAGGAACCCATAGCATGCTGACAGCGAATCCCTCACTGCATTCAACCGCAGGCAGTCCTGGCCAAGCTTGTGGATTCAGGCGCCTACCCAAGGTCTCAGCATCTGGAGCAAGCATTTGTGAGACTGATACGCTGGGCCGAGGAAGGGAGCTGATCGTTGTTTTCGATGCGCCCTTGAATGGCACGGCCCTTGGCAATGTGGAACAAAGGATCCAACATGCCAAATGGCAGCATGAAGGAACGAGTGAGATTGTTCAAGGCTTGTCATGTCTCCTTTGTACAGGACACTGTCCCTCCCAATATACTTAAAAGTAACTGAATAATGAAGGGTTGAACTATACATTTGTCGTATATTGCCTAACTCTAGGGTTCCTCAAAAACTGGCCGTGGGTAGACAATTCTTTTCTCTAAACTATTGTTCGAAGTACGAGTTTTTAGTACCTCATGCAGATGCTGGACTTCATTTGTTCTGTTTTGGTGCTGGGTCCATCTCCACTGTGAAAGATTGGTACGTCACAGCCAGCGAGCCTGCCCCTTGAAGCCACTTGACCAGGTGCTTCACTCTAAGCCCTGAATGCGCCAGGGACGGATTATGGCACTGAGCTGCCGTGCCAGAACTTTTTCGCACCAGCCACAGCAGGAGTCTCAATCAGCGTCTCATGGTGGCCTCCCTGGACATGCCCGGCGCTTCCAAGAATGGTGTCTCCATTATGCACCTTGAGATATTCCTGTTCTATTTATTCTCGACCCCCGCAACTTTTGGAAGCCCCAATGCACGTCTAGGATCATGGGTCACTGTGCATGTTGCGTGCCTGCACTGCTCGCCAGGTGGCCGAGCTTGGCGATGCCGCAGTTTGTCTTCAAGGCAGCTTTGTTCACCGGTCCTTAAGCAGAGCGAGTCAAGGAACATAGGTACCACGGTACGCGTTTTTGCTGATCACAGGGATCCACAATGTAAGCAGATGCTCCGAGCTTCGCGACGTTGTGCTTGACTAGTGGGTCCGTTTAGGGTGCCTTTCTTATACAGACCCTCATTTCCATGGAACCCACAAAAGCGGCCATAATTTCAACGACCTTCATCGGAATGGCAACAGCGGTTGGGGGAGGTTAGCATTCTGTCAGGCTCGCCGCGGCATTTGGTTACCCGTCTCGGCTTTGGCGCTTCCTTGGGTATTGCCGAGGCACGCCTTCTCAGGGTTCAGGGTTTAGAGCTGGCAAAAATCCAGGTGTGAATGTGGCATTAGCCATAGCCTCTTATAAGTAGTGGACTATTATTGCAGACAACACTCGCGTTTCGGAATACGCCAAGTTGGTCAAGCCAAATTCTTGCTCGGCCATGGGCTGTCCAGGACTTTTCTGGCGGGTAAGGGATGCTGTTGGTAGAAGTTTAAATGCTCATGCTGGTCTTTGTAGGAGCGGGCCAACGACTTACAATGTCATGCGGTGTAGATAGTTTTCCCAAAATGAGGACCTCTCTTTTTGAAGTCCCTCTGAGAAGAATTACAGCATGCGGGTGCATTGGGGTCTAAGTCAGCGCCCCAGTTTATGGAAAGCCGCATATCTCGCTGTCTCGCTGGCTGCTGTCTAGGAGTCATCAGCAGTGCTGGTGCTGGCCCGGCCTTCAGCTTGCGGAAGGACGTGCTTTGAAAAGTATGTTTTTTGACTTGGCGAGTTTTGTGGGCCAGTTTTCTGGCTCGCAGCTTTCATACTTTTGGAATTGGTGCTCAACCGCTCGATGAGAGCAGATTGACGAGTGCCAAGGATGTGGCACGGCAGTATGATAGCATCGATGCAGCAATCGAGGCTATCAAAGGGTTTGCTCTGCACAGGGCCTTCCCTCGAAGTGTGGAGCCTGCAGTAAGTTGAAGGCTCAACCCGTAGTCGGTCCGGCAGGTGCCGCGGCCCTTTGAGTATCCTTCTCAGCGTGTATACTTTGGGCCTGCAGCAGCCTCAGCTTCCTGGAGTGCAGGAGTTCAGCAGCAATTGTCGGGTTCATAAATGAATGTCAGAGAAAGTGGTGGCGTGTCAAGCATCACTTAGGCACTGGGAACCCCTATGGGGTGGACGGAGCCCGTGGTCGTCTTGCCTTGAGCTTGGGCAGCCACCTGTGCTTCCGTAGACTATAGCCGCGCGAGGCCAGAGCCTCTGCAGACAGCTTTCCGTCCGAAAGTCCGCACAGAGCCTTCCCGTAAGCGATCAGTAGTAGTTTTGGTTTTGGAATATGACAGTCGCCAATGGAGATTAAGATCACATCCTCCTTTTGGGTATGGTACTGTATAGAAAAATGTGTTCTTGCTTGCTTCGATCTCAAGACACACTACTCTTGTTGCGGTGGCGTGACTCCAGGCGCGGTCCCAACCTTGCTGGAGCGTGTGGCAATGTCGTCATCGATGCCACAGCCAGCACCGGCAACGCGGGCAGGCCGATGTCATGTCGGAGGTTGCACAAATTCGTATCCCTGCTTGAGGTCTGCTATAGTCATAAAAGCTGATCGTAAGAAGGAGTTTCGTTTATGACCCCGAAGTATGTGAGGCTGGAAAGCTAGGGGGGAAGAGAGGCATGCCCTTTGTTTTCAGGGCTGGGCTGCGCAAGAGAATTTTGGGGGCACCCACAGGACGGCCTGCATAATTATCGTGAGGTGTAAACAAAAAGAGGCCCCGAGCGCTGAGCTTTCGTTACTGCCGCTGGCTCTCAAGCAAGAAAAACAATATCGTGCAATAGAAGGGGACCCCTATCTTCGGAGATGCTCATGCAAAGGTTTATGAAGTGAGGTTGCAACCAGAATCACATGCTCAGGGATAGCCATGTGCTCGCCTGTGGCTGCACAACATGCCGCTTGACAGCAGGCCCCTTGCTCCCATAGCAGACCTTGAATTGCTAGCGGCTAGGCCGTGGAAAAGCACCCGCTGGAGCTGCACTGGGGATCCTTCACACTGCGCGGAGGTCCGCTGGAGCTGCTGCCCGTGGTTTTGTTCGAGAATTGTCCAGTGTTGGAGGGCTCCAAATATTCAGATTGTGATTTATTGGGGTTGAAAATGCCCCCCGAAACATTTGGGTTCTCTGCAGTTGCAAAACTTGGCAGAAATTCGACGCAATGGCTCCAAGGAACTTCGCAGCTCTAAACCCTATATACCCTAAGGTGAAATGCTGCGCAGGTTCGCAGCTTCTTGCCGAACTGCAACACCCTCATGCCAGGGACTCGGCTGCCACACTGAATGTGTTGGTGCATAAAGGGGGAACGGGAGAACGGACAAGAAGATGGAAGCCGCTAGATCATTCAGGGCTTAGGGAGCTTAAGGGGGAATGCAGAGGAAGTTGAACGGAATGGCTCATAGGTATTTTGTCAGCTTGCGTCAACGGCATTTAAAGCATGTATCTGTGCCATTTTGGGTCAAGGCCTAAATTTTTGAGTACTTGGTGGATAGTCTTTGCCATGGAGTGGAGTGCACAGGTCTCCAGGGCTCGCACTCAGTGGTTGGCGATTCTGGAACAGGATCCTGATCAGGCGATAGAGGCCCTGGCAGGCATGTCTGTGCATGCTCGCGCGAGGGCACGTGCCTTGACAACACTGGCGGAGCGGCATGCTGTGGGCGGCGGTCACTTAGTCGACTCAGGCCTTCAGGCTTTCCAGGAGACGCAGGAGGGTGGTTACACCGAGATTACCTCTTTTCAGCTTGGACCCAGAGTCCCCCAGGCACCTCTTGGTTCTCCTCCAGCGAAGTCTCCTACGGTGCCAACGCCTGGTGTGACAGGACAGCCGAAAGCAGCACAGCCCAAGGACCCGCCTCCTAGGAACTCGCAGCTTGGCAGCTCAGCACCAGGTACTCAGGAAGCCTCAGGCACGCAGAACGTTGCAGGAGCTCAGGGTTCTTCAGGACAGCCGGACCCATGGGCTGGCTGGCATAGCGGCTTGCTTGGCCAGGACGGTGCCAGGGTTGACAACAACGCGGCAGCCCCCAGTACTCAGGCGTCAGGGTCGTCGGTATACAACAGCTCCGCTCAGGCTGCAGCAAAGGCTCGTGGTTTGCAACCTGTCTATGCCACAGACTCAGTCAGGCCTCCACCTCAGAGCGCAGGTCGCCACCGGTGCCGAACTTAGAACAGCAGCTGATGCCCAACATGAGTGGGGTGCCGTCAGCCTCATGGGGCAGAGATATTAGCTTTTGTCACGGTGCGCCGGTTGCACTTTTGGATGTGGTGGGCCTCGATGGGGACCTTCCACCCATGGAGGCGTATAGGTGCTTCAGGCCACTTCGCAGGCACCGACCCAGGACGATCTCAGTGGCACTAGCGCGCAGAGGCTTCTCCCTCAATGGGTTTTGTCTCTTAAATTGCTCGCAGTCTTGTGGCTTTGCGTGTTCTAGACCCGTAGCTTTCGGGACCAAACGGGGGCATGCTAACCACGAATGTCCCACCTGTCACCCTTAGGCAAAGCTTGGTGCAACTCACGTTTAAGATCTGGCATGCTTTCCTATGTGTGTTTCCTTTGGTGTGACAGGTTCCTAGGTCCCTTCTGGCTTCTTAGGGCAGACCACTTGCTCGGTTTTTGTAGCACAGCATCGTCACAGCAGGCAGAGCAGTGGCATGCCAAATTTTCCTCAGGAACCCTCAGGACCTTAGGTTCGCCGGAGCCGTAGGTGCCCCGGAGGGTCGCGGACCAGAGTGGATAATGACTTTGCGCTAGCTTGAACAAAGGCCAATTCTGCTTGGGCTGCGCTGGGTTGCACTTTTTGCCATAGACTGTCCTTCCAGCATTTGCACATTCAGGACGGCATAGAGCCTGCCCTTTCATCTTGAGATGTGAGCTTTGCCTTTGCAGGACAGCCGCCAACAGGGCAGCAGGTGGGCAGGCAGACCAGCCCTTGCAGCCGCCAGCTTGAGCTTGGCCAGGTGTGGAGGCCGTCCACGTCCCATACCAGGAGGCCGGCAGATGCTTTCTGTGAATGGAGTGCCATGGGTGACTGACAGGCTCTATGTCGGGCATTTCGGACTCGGCTGTGACCTTTGCTGAGAGGTGTAAGCGCTACGGCCTTTCGCAAGCCAATGTTGACGACCTTGTGCAGAGAGGTGTGTCCACCTATGGCCAGTTATTGTTCAGGGTTGCCTCAGGTCCCAGTCAGGTAGACGATGGAAAATTGAATGACCTCATAGCTGCTTGCACCCCCAACCTAAATGAAGCAGGCAAGAGCGCCCTCAAAAGACTGGTGTTTGAGGCAGGAACTTTCGTAGTGGCTGAACTTAAAGATACCATCAGCTCTCCAGTTAAGCGCCTGACTCCACAGGAGAGGGACTCCAGGTTTAATGCCGTACAGGCCAAGTTGGGTAGCTTTTCGCTTTCAGGCCCATATGAGCCAGCTCACTCGTTGATTGACTCCTGTTCTAGCATGGCTGCAGCACAATGCATCACTTACATCTCTCCCAGTAGGTGTGCCTCTAGGGAACAGGAGATTGCCTCAGGAAAAAAAGGAGGAACACCTTTTGAGGTTGGAGCATGCAGCCCTCCGCCTTGCCACCAAACCCCAGCCAATCAAGGTGGACATCAGTTCCGAGCTCAGGGTTTCCCAGGCTTTAACGAGGAGAGGAGTGGCCCTTGAGATGGCCGGGGTATGTTCCTTGCAAGAACATGAGGCGTACTCTCGTAGTCTCTTGGCACATGTTCATCGTCAGCCCCCTCCAGGTTTACCAGGCGCCCACGATTGATCAGGTCATCAGGGCGGATCGCGAACTTTGGGTGCGAGTTAGCGAGGTTGTACGACGTTCCTTTGCAGGTACTTTAGGCACAAGCCCAGTTGATGATGCCATCAAGTCCGTGAAGGACTCCGCCGCTGTGCTCTTTCACTTGCACCCTACGCCCTTGCCCCCTAAACCTGAGAAAACCCCCTGGTTGAAGCGGCCGTGGTCTGCCATGCAGGAAGGCAGAGGTAAAGGCAAGCCTGACAAGGGCAAAGGCAAAGGCAAAGGAAAAGGCAAGGGCAAGGGAAAAGGTGGACAAAAGATGCAAACCAATGTTCCTGCTGCGCTCACAGGCATGGACCCAAACTTGAGTGGTGAACCGATATGTTTCGATTTTAATCTACCACACGGGTGCCAGTTAGAGTGCTGGGACACTGCCCTAGGCCCAGCCTGCCGCAAGGGCCTTCATGTGTGTATGAAATGCCACGGCCCGCGCTCGGCCAGTGGGTGTGACAAACAGGATGTTGGGCGGGGGTGCTCAGTCGAGCCCCAGGCAGATCAGGCTGGCCCTCAGACGCCAGCATTGTGATCAGGCTTTTCAGGATTCTCGTGATGGGGCAAAGGCCCAGCACTCAGATTCCACAGTTTTCTTGCAGTCTTGTCCAGGCCCTTTTGCTCAGTCTGCGCCATGCACAGGACAGCCAATTTTGCAAGGTTTATCCAGTGCTGCAAATGATCAGCCAGCACAGTCAGCCCCAGTCCAGCAGGGCATTTCTCATGCAGATTGCGTTCTGAATCAGGACGCCAGTGCAACTTTTGTACATTCAGGCAGTGGCGCAGGTTCAGCCAGTCAGGTAGGATGCCCAGATGCAGTGGGCGTGCAACCTAGCATCAATGTCATGCAAGAAGCTAACGCAGACCCCTCACTTGTGTGCACTAGCCAGCAGCCTGAAGTCAGGAATTTTCAGGAACCTGAGGTGTCGCCAGCTGCAGACAAACCAGTCACTAGGACGGGTGTTTCGCTTGAAGACGCCATGGTCATGGAACTCTTTGCAGGCTCCGCCAATCTTAGCAAAGCGTTCAGGTCTGTAGGCATGCAGGTTGTAGCAGTTGACACCAAAGATGCGGCCCAAATCAAAATTGTGAAGCTCAACCTTCTCCACAAAGGATCAGTAGAATTGGTGCACAGGCTCATTCAGACAAGGAATGTAGTCCTTGTGCACATGGCACCGCCATGCAGCACAAGCAGTCAGGCTAGGCGAATTAGGCGCAGCCCTCGTGACCCTAAGCCACTCAGGTCGTGGAGCATGCCGGATGGCCTCAGTAACCTAGGATTCCTTGATCGCAACAGAGTGTCGCAGGCAAACAGGTTGTATCAGGTCTGCCGCGACGTGGAAGTTCATTGCCAAAGCCTGGACATTTGGTGGAGCGTAGAAAACCCGACCAGCAGTCTTATGTGGATTACCTCCCCCTTCAGGTCCCTGTGGGACACACTCAGGAGCAAGATGCACTTTGCAACCTTCCACAACTGTGTGTATGGGGGAGATCGCAAGAAAAGTACAACCCTTTGGACATCATGTGCCCAGTTGGAGGGGTTGTCTTGCGCTTGCCACAAGGACTTTGATCATGTGCGCAAGGAGTGGGGCAGGCAACTAGACGGATCCTGGGCCACGTCACATGAGGCCGCGTATCCTCCAGCGTTGTGCTCTCAGTTCGCGTCCATAGTTGTGCAGGCAGCTCAGCAAGCAGGAAAAATCATCAGCGGCTCGCAGGTCACTGAAGGCGTCAGTTGTGTGCACATTAGTAGGGCTCAGTCTGGAATCGAAAGAGCTGCTCAAGGGTTGTTTCCTAGAGGGATGCAGGCACCACCTCTTGTTGATCCATTCCCTCACAAAGAATGGTATCAGGTCCCATCTGGAGTTGACAGGTCAGTTTTTGGAAAAAGGCTGAGCAACAACCTTTTTCCAAAAGGCTCCACCACTTTGGCAGTGTCGCAGCAGGACGGTGCTTGGTGGGCACACATTGGGGTGCCGGTACCACCTGAAAAGTTCTTGGCCTTAGCAGCCCGTAGTGTCCATCCGGAAAGCCAAAGACCAATTTTGCCTGACTTCTTGCAGCATGTTGTGAGCAGATATGCATCCATGTCGATTTCAGAGCTCAGTGATCACAGGGTGCACGTCCTAAAATCCATGCTGCAAAGGGCTGCGGAGCTAGGTCGTCAGGAGTCCCAGCTCCACTCGAACATGGAGCCACACGCCAGGGATGTGCTCAAAGGCAAACGAATGCTGCTGTTGCAGGAAGTACTGAACCAGATGAATTTTAGGGATGGCACCCTTGTCCCAGACATCATTCAAGGCTTCAGGCTCAGGGTGGCTGCCCGATACAAATTTAAGGCCAACTAAGGTTGTCATTCCAACTCTGACTGCTGAAGATTTGTGGTCCTCCAGGTCCGACAACAACCGCAGAATGTGGAACATGTGCAGATCGTCTGGCAATCCTGACCTTGATCAGGCACTGTGGCAACAAACCCTCAAGGAGTGCAAGTCGGGATGGGCCACCCTACACGTAGGACTACATCAACCTCCAGGCAATGCAGTCCTCTCTCGCAGGCTTGCGGTGCAGCAGCAGGAGAAAGTTCGACCGATAGACGACTTTTCGGTCTCTCAGGTCAACCACACTCTAGGTAGTGTGGAGAAGGTTGTTGTAATGCCAGCCGCTTCCACAGTCTCCCTGTCACTTGCAATGCAAAGAGGCCTTGCGCATAGGCTTGGGGTGAATTCTCAGGGTGCCCAAGTAGAGCTGTGTGGCAAAACGTTTGATCTGCAAAGCGCATACAAACAGTTGCCCATACACAAGGATGACCTTAAGTTTGCCCAGGCCACAGTGTGGAATCCTGAGACGCACAGGCCATCAGTTCTTTCCCTCAAGGCCCTGCCTTTTGGAGCCACAGGCAGCGTTCAAGGGTTCTGCAGGTGCAGCTTGGCTTTGTGGTCTCTAGTTTTGCATTACTTGATTGTGCCTTCCACTGTGTTTTTCGACGATTACACTTCTATTGCTTGCGAAGACGACACGGCGAGCTCTGAAGCATCCTTCATCTTAATGATGAGGATCTTGGGCTGGAAGGTAGCAGTAGACAAAGGCAAAACCTTTGCGCAACTCTTCCACAGTCTCGGCATAGCCTTTTTGTTGCCTAGGTCACCAACAGATCCTGTTCAGGTCACAAACACGGAGCAACGCAGGAAAGAAGTTGCGGCTACTTGCCTCAGTTTGCTGCGGTCGGGGAGGGTAAGCCCCCACCAATGCTCAGTCTTTGCAGGACGACTAAGGTGGCTTGAAGGACAGACCTTTGGTCGCCTGGGCAGGAGATTCTTCAGGTTAATCCTGCAAGCTGGTGAGCCACCCAGTGACTTCCGCAAAAGACCCCTCTCGTGCCCCCTTCGACAGGCAGTTGAGTGGGTGTTAGGCAACATCCCCAAAGCACCTCCCAAGTGTTTTCATCAGCCTTGCGGCAGAATCTTCCAGTTATTCACAGATGGCTCCTTTGAAGGAGGCCGTGGATGCATGGCAGGAGTGCTCTGCAGGGCGGACAGAGTACCCTGGCAGTTTTGGAAGCTTCAGGTACCTTCAGGACTTGTCAACAAGTGGTCGCAGGATGGCGTAGAGCACCCCAGTAATGGCTGACTCATCTTTGACGTTATGGATTGACAATGATGCTGCCAGGCATGCTCTCATTGCGGCGCATGCCTTTCCTGACAGCAATAGGCTGATAGTGGAGTCTTGCCTAAAAAGCGAAACCGACCACTCCCTTAGGATGTGGGTCGCGCGTGTCCCCAGTATCTCCAACCCTGCTGATGCGCCCAGCAGAGGAGAGATCCCACAATTTCTGCAGACAGCCTCAGAGGTTCAAGTAGACGTGGGGATAGCTTGGAGGCTTTCTGAGGGCCTTCCACCGAGCTCAAGCAAGTAGGGGACGTCAGGTGCCGAAAGCCTCAGGTGGACGCAGTTTGCATCAGCTCTGCCTGACAGCCCTGACTTAGGTTTTTAGGTCCCAGGTTGCTACAGGTCCGGACAGGACGGGGCCGAAAGTGACCCAGCTTGGAGCTGATCCCCACGTGACAAAAGTGTGCATTGTCCGAACACTTTCAGTAAAGATTGCATGCTTTAATGTCAGCTTGCGTCAACGGCATTTAAAGCATGTATCTGTGCCATTTGGGTCAAGGCCTAAATTTTTGAGTCCCACCCTGCCCTCCCTAATGCGTCGTGTCGAGGACCCGCTTTGGGACTTGGGCGTCGGCTTTGGCCAAGTGCCCGACAGAGGAGCACACCTGCGGCTGCCATGGGAACATGGCTCCTTCAGTTTCGTTTCTGGTTCCTCTGGTTCACAGGATCCTTTGGAGGAGCTTCTGAGGCAACCGGAACCTGTGCCGCTGCCTGAGGTACCTGAGGAGCTTAGAGGCACCTAGGTTGCATGCCCCAAGGCTGCGTGCTGTGGCTGATTTCAAAGCCACTGATGCACAAGCTGAGCACCAAGCAGCTCTTACGAAGTGGGACCAGATAGTCAGGTTGGTGCCCAAACTCGTTGACCCCACAGTTTTGAGTCAGCTGCATCATGAAGATTTTGCGATAGAGCTCGGCAATTTGGACCTCATTTTCAGCAAGAAGTCCACGAACACCTTGTTGTGCAGGGCAAGCTCCATGCTTAGGTTTTCCAGTTGGTTCCTCAAGTCCTTTCCTGAAGAGGCAGTGTCAGAGCCAGTGCTTTTCTTGTACTGCCAAAAGCTACGCAAGGAGAAAAAGGACACTTCAGGACCAGACCAACTACTTCAGGCTTTAAACTTCTGCTCAGGTACACTTGGTCTGTCAGTGCCTATCTCAGAGCTGAGGTCGGCTAGGGTGACAGGACTGGCGCATCAGTGCCTTAGAGCTCAGGAAACGACAAAGCAGGCTCAGCCTTTGACCAAGGAGCAGGTGCTATGGTTGGAAGACCTAGCAAGGAAAGCCGAAAACCTTTACGAAAGGTTGTTGGCCTCCTCCTTCCTCCTGATGCTGTATGCAAGGGCCAGACACAGCGATATGCGCAGGGCTACCAAGATAGTGCTGGATGCAGGTACAGACTTCATCCAAGGCTTCGTGGAGCTTGAAGTTCAGGACCCCAAGCAATCCAGGGCATCTAGGAGGAAGCGGTTGATGCTTCCGGTGGTTGCCCCTATGATGGGCATTGCTGACAGACCGTGGGCGTCTGCGTGGCAGGCAAACCGCAAACACTGGAGGTTGGCCCATGAGGGCGACATCAACCAGGACCCTCTACTTCCGGAGATGTCCGCTGATGGCAGCTTGCTCCCGTGCAACATGGGTACAGCCAGGGCTAGCAGTTGGTTGAGGGCACTCCTCGCCAGGAATGACCAGGTCAATCCTGACAGCCTCTTGGCCATCAGTACCCATAGCCTTAAGGCAACACTTTTGTCTTGGGCAGCCAAATCAGGTATGGAAGTTTCGGACAGAACCATACTGGGTTATCATACTACAGGAATAAACACTTCTACTCTCAGCTACAGCAGGGATGCCATGGCAGGGCCTCTCAGGAGTCTCCAGGGCCTGCTCAGAGCTGTGCGCATGAAGAAGTTCAACCCAGATGACACCAGTTCTGGACGTTTGGCCTTGTCAGGTTCTTCTTCAGGATCCTCGCAGGCTGGCGAAATGTCTTCGTCAAGCAGTGAAGGTGAAGAGCATGAGCAGGTCATTCAGGGTGCTAGTCATGTTTTCGCAATGCTGGCATCCTCAGGAGATTACCACCTGGCTAGGAACCCTGGCTCAGGTATAACTCATATTGTGAAGCAGGGCAGAGACAGGTTGCTCTGTGGCCGGAGCATGTTCAAGGCTCTGGTAGTTTGCACCGAGGTCAACTTTGCCCAGGTACAGATTTGCCTCACCTGCCAATCAGTGTGTGAGGGGCTACTTGAGGGCAAGTGGGCCAATAAAACATGGACTGTTGTGTAGGGACGTCAGGTGCCGAAAGCCTCAGGTGGACGCAGTTTGCATCAGCTCTGCCTGACAGCCCTGACTTAGGTTTTTAGGTCCCAGGTTGCTACAGGTCCGGACAGGACGGGGCCGAAAGTGACCCAGCTTGGAGCTGATCCCCACGTGACAAAAGTGTGCATTGTCCGAACACTTTCAGTAAAGATTGCATGCTTTAAAAACAGGGGTTTATGGGATCATTGTGGGATGCACTCCCCTGGAGCACCTAAAGTTAAAAGCCGACGTAACGAAGCAGATAGATTGCATGTACGGCTCAGGTGGCTCCAGAAACTTGGGAATTCTAGTGGCATTCACAGAAGGGAAGAACATGACAGGGGTTCCCACTAAATGCAGAGATCCTGCAAATCCCAAGCCATGAACCCGAAGCGCTACAATCCGAAACACTCCTTAATATCACTACTATCACTTTACTACTAGTACTATTCATCTTTTACAGTATTGTTTTGTTTATGCTTTGATTATCGTTGTCGTCCCGTGAAGGAGTCGAATTCTCTGAGGCCGGGGCTTGCCACTGCTGGTCTGGACTACGGAGAGGCTCCCTGTGGCCTCCGTGCGATCATCCCTGAGGCCCTCTCGGGTCGTCGAGCTTTTGTCAGGATTAGGACGGAAACTGTACATATATGCATACATTTTTATACATATTTGTTGAGTTGGCTTGGAGTGGACATAAAGCTAGGTAAATCGCCATCCCAAGAGCGACAATGAGGATCATGACAGAATACAAGAGGCTCCGTTTGCCTGCTGCAAAGGCAACAGCCTCTTCTCTGACAATCTCCCTGGCAACAGTTGTGGTCGGCGCCCTGTTCTTGTGGTTTGCGGGATATTTGGCAAGATGCTCCTCGTGCAGGTCGCAAGATTTTGCGTCATACCAGATTCTTGGAACAGGTCTGCGAGATCAGAAAATACAAACAAGAAATGGCCAATGTTAATGCTGCAGCCCTTCTCTGCGGCCGCAAGCTCAAGGTGTACCTGAAACTCGAGAACGCTCTGGGACAGTGGTCCGAGGCGCTGGACGGAAATGCATAGCTCTTCTATTGCCAGAAGAGCCTTCTTCAGCACCATTGGCAGTCTGTGGCACATACCTAAACCCTGGATGTACTTGTTTGCAGGCATAGCCTACATATTTTAGGACAACCTCAAAATTGCAGGACATCCAGGGTGCAGGTACCATTTGAGAGAGATACGTGGACCTGATGAAAAATGAGGCATCACACACCCTCAGCTTCACCGTGGATCGCATACCCGTCGCCGGGAGCATGGAGAGTTGATGAGTCTTGCAAAGATATGGTGGTTTCCATAGATAAGGGGCCACTAGAGACCGCAATATACTGTAGTTCGTCTTTTCGGAGTTGCCTGGAAACCGCCAAAAAATGTGTGACCCAAAGCCCAGCTGCCAAGGGTGTGATAGGTCTCGCAAACCATAAGTCCCAAGCCGCCAAGGTGGTTGCCCTGACAAGCAGGGAAGTTTATGTCGACCAGGGTCAGAGCATCCGGTGCTGCTCTCGATTCCTTCAATCAGCTGAGCAGCTCTGCAGGTGGTCCTTTTTTTGCAGCCCTCCTAGATTTGGATGTTTTGGGATATATTATGAGGGCGGCCCCCATTTGTTTGGAGATATTCCTGCATGAGCCATGGCAACTGCGTGGCGAGGCTGGAGCTCTCCGTCAGCCCTGCTCTGCCAGCCTCAGCCTTGTGAGCCCAGGCATACCTTGCTGAAACCTCAACCCAAATACTGATAATAACGGCGGTTAATCTTAAACTAATGGGTAAGTATGCTACCTTTATGGGTCTTTGGGAGGTCTAGAAATATCTTCACGACAACTTCGTGGGTACAAGCCGAAGAGACAAGGTAGCTTCGTCTGGAGCCGGCAGCGCGCGCGGGACCTGAGCCAGGACATGGAAGACGGGATTCCACTGAAACGTCACAAAGTGAGATTTTCCGAAAAGTGGGTTCCCCTTGCATGCTCCCTAAATGCGGGCATTGAGGAGATCCCCTCAGAAAGAGTTGGAAATCATTTCCAACCACGGCCCTGTAAACTTCCCTCACCCCATCTCACCCCTATCAACACCTCTACAATCCCACTTTCCCTACTCTTGAGAAGCTACCTTCTGATCCGGCCCGCTTAGGTGTGGAGCACTGGGCCCCATTGCAGTGGAGTGGCGCTACGGTGCGCAGTGTCACAGAGATAGTTTAAGCTTAAAGGTTGAGTACCCATCCACACATGATGCTGGGGGGTTGTCAAAACATGGTCCCTTTCTGGATGTCATAACTGTCATAACTATTAAGGGGCCTACTAGAAAGAATTTATGACCATTTCACCAGCGCTGGCAGGCTTGGGTGCGCTGGGAAATCTCGAACAGGCCCTGCCTGTGCTTGCAGAGAAAACGTGAAATCGTATAATTACTGCGCCCGGCCCACTCCGCCCGGCCCACTTTCCCTCTCCCAGATGGACTCCTAAATAAGGCCCAACCAGGGCTTTTTTACAGTGTTTTTGAAGGAGCAGCCACTGTTACTTACAATTGCCTGCTTAATGCAGCAATGTTCTGCTTGTGTTGACTGTGCCATATGCGCATGCTGAACGAGTCTAGGGTTCAGGGAAAAGAGCAAACACTGAAGCCTCAAAACTCCCAAAGTGCCCTTTTTGAAGGTTTGGGATTCCCTGCTGGACCCACCACCGTCGCTGGTCCGCGCGCTGGATGCTAAGACAGCCACCCTGGAGGCCTGCAGCGACTCTAAGGTTGGAGGTATGTACACTGGGCCTCTTGGGGCGATTGATTGTAGAGGCCCTGACTGAAGAACATACACACGCACATATATATATATATATACACACATGCATGCATGCATACCTACCTACATACATTCATGCATGCATGCATGCATGCATGCATACGTACGTACGTACGTACGTACATACATACGTACATACGTACATGCGTACATGCGTACATGCGTACATACGTACATACATACTTACATACATACATACCTACATACATACATACATACATACATACATACATACATACATAGATATGTATTTATGCATTTTGCGTATACAGCCTCATATAAAGCTACGCTCTTCAAGGCGGAACTCATTGGGCTCCACATGGCCTTCATCAAGTTATTGCGCTTCCTCCTTCAACCCTAAACCCTTTAGGGTTTAGGGCTTGAAGCCCTAAAACCCTGAACCCTAAATCCAAACTAGAAGACCCTAAGCTCTAATCCATAAATCCTTACCCCCTGGTTCCTTAAACACAAATTAAGATACTGAACCCTTAATCTTAAAAACCCCCAAACCCGAAACTTCCAACCCTCATCCACACTAAGTACCCTAAACCCTAAACCCCTATATAATCCTACATCTCCCTATAACATAGTAGTTTCCATGTTCTTTTCCCGTAGTAGGGCTCATCCCAAGAGGCTTATGAGCTTGAATTCCTATCGCACATCTACGAGCGCGTGGACCGCACGCGCAAGGGCGAGGCCACAGGGAGCTTCTAGTTGGTTCAGGGCTTAGGGGTTTGGGGTTGCGGGTTGGGTTCAGGGTTTAGTGTTTAGGGTTGTTAGGGTTTAGGGCTTCAGATTTAGGGTATAGGGTTGTTAGGGTTGTTAGGGTTTAGGGTTTAAGGTTTGGGGTATAGGGTTTAGGGTTGTTAGGGTTTAGTCAGCTGAGTGCTTAAATGGTAAGTTCCCTAAACAGTGATAGTTTCCCTATATTTAAATATGTGTATGCTACCGGAATTGCTAACCATCTAGCTAAATGGTTACTAAACATGGTTACATTATTGGGGTTTCTCCAGGGTTATGCATAAAACAGAAATACTAACCACTCACCACTCAGGGAGATGGTTCACACAAGAGCTATCTCGGAACCAGATAGAGGAGGCCCTCTTTGGGTACGACTTTAGGTGCACACGCCTGAACCCTAAACCTTATAATCCTAAGTCCTAAACCCTACGAAAATCCTAAACCCTGAATGATTGGTATTTTCTTTCTCTGGAGTAGTATGCTTGGTAGCTTTGCCTGTAGGTGCATGGGTAGGGTAGAGTGGGGAAAGAAGTCCCATGACAGTAATATAGCTGTATTTACCATGGTTGTAACTCTAACCACCTATGAAGCTTCAATTACTACCTTTGTGGCAGTTTGGCTTGTTCTTTCGGCTTGCATTTCCCGCCTTTCAGGCCCTCAGAGAAGCAATAGCCTACACTGGGTCATCGTTGAGGATAGCTTCCAGGATTTTTGAAGACTACAGCCCGATAAGGGATCTGACGACTACAAATTGATTACAATTCCAGCAAGAAGTGCAGGTGTTAGATTTTTTGTGAGGGTGGGGAGGGGTGGGTGGGGGGGGGGGGGGGGNNGTCAGAAAGTTGAAAAGCTTCCCGTCCTCAACCCTACATAACCCTGCCCCCGCCCAGCAACAGCTCATAATCGGGTCGTAGCAAGGGCTTCGTATGTTCGTATCACAGTTGCTACTTAACTGTTACTGGGCGGGGCAGTATCCAACCTCAACCCTAAAGCTTCCAGCACCCCCATGACCACCACATATTCATACAGTTTCGTCTTTGTTGTTCCGGGCAACTCCTTTATGGGAGGTTCCGAAAACGAAAGGGCCACAATACAGACCCAACAATGCTACAATCCTTAATGTACGGACCCACAAAATGCTAGCCTTAATGTTTGGAAGCCCCCACATGGTAGTTTCCAGAAATGCTGAGACCTAGATATAGCTCCCCCAAATACTGTAGCCCTTATGACGATGACCCCCAAAGGGGTACCCCTAATATTGGGACATCCCCCATATCCCTAAACCCTA
>CAJNIZ010004206.1:2675-15288 GCA_905231905.1 Symbiodinium pilosum
CAGGGTCTTTGGATAAGCCATGGATTAGCCAATACTTGTTATACTGATCTTATCCTAAGGTTATCCTATGCTTATGCATAAGCTCAGGATAAATATCTAATAAAGGCTTATCCTAGGCTTATCCTAGCCTTATCCTAGGCTTAACCAATGCTTGTCCATCCTAGGCTTATCCATCACTTCCTTAAATGCAAAGACCCCCCCCCCCTCACACCCCCTCCCCCCACTTCATGAAAGGAAGGTCATTCATGATATACTAGTACACAGGACTTGTGCTTTGTCAACTAGCCGGCATACTGAATGACCCCTAGTACCTGAGATGCAGAAGTTGGGCTGAAGCCATCCGGGCTGCAGACCCAAATCAGGTGCGCACATGGGAAAGCCCCTGAAACGTTTGCTCCACAGGCCCATCCGACCAGGAGGGCAATGAGGCCAAGGAGGACCAGGCCAAGGAGGCGCAGGCCAAGGAGCCGGAGGCCAAGGAGGCAGCTCACCGGGGCGGGCTAAAATAAGCACAGCGTGACAGAGCGCCAGCTTGAAGAAATCTGCCATGCTCATCACTCCGCGAGTCCATCTAGAAGGGAGGATCAAGGGTCCACCCACATCCACCCACAGTCTGCAGGAGAGTCCTTCATCTCTCTTAAGTCCTGCTGTTGGGTGGCGTTTTGTGAGGCACAACCTTAGTCTGTCTCGAGCGATGCTGACGCTGCGCAGCTCGCATCGTATACCTAGTTCTCGAAGCATCAAGCCTCCAGTCCTACTCCTGCAATAATGATCACCATTGCCACAACTCACAGCGTAAGCATGCTGTTCTGCCAGCAACGGGAGGTCATCCAAATGGACTCCGACTGCGAGGACTTCAGGGGCTTCAACTATCGGTTCATGATGATGCAGAGTCTGCGGGCTGTTGCAAAAGCACGTCGCAGTTGGATTACATTCACAGCGCCCTGGCGCTCTGGGGGGGTTGATTTGACATTGAGCTTTGCCAAGAACAGTGCATGTCCAGACCCTCCTAGACATCTCTCCACCTTCCATGACGAGTCTTAATCATTGGTACAGGATATACATAAGGATCATACATGAGAACCATAATTTTGATTTGGTGAAATTCCTCCAAGCTTAAATCGGAAGCAGAAGGAGGAGTACGACGAGGTCTGCGGCATGCCGTGGGTTGGCAGCTTCTGTCAACTTTCGGGCTTCATGTCTGCAGTGAAGCCTATTTTTTTGCATTTTTGAGTGGTTACTGGACCCTGCCTCGTAGAACCGTAGGTGCGAGTTGAAAGGAAGGAAAGCATCTGGGTGGTTGTCAAAATTCTGGTCCCTTTTTGGGTACCCTAAATGTTAGGTGCCGTATTATGATAGGGATCCAAAAAGGGAACCATAATTTTGACAACCACGCATCTGTCATTGTGGACCAGATCAGTTTGTTGCCGGAATTCATCCACGTGTGATCAGTTCCATGCAGGGGCCCTGGACCCAATGGAAACACGTGTGTGTTTGCAATACGTGCCCTGCAACTGGAACATGGACCCAGAATTCAAGTGTCGAAGAAATCTTCTCATTGCCGTCTAACATCCTTGAGCCAGCATGGAATGACGGACAAAGGTGCCACGGAAGCCTTGGACACTCCCGATGCCCTTTCGCAGCTGAGACATTTGGAGGCTGCAATTTATCTGAGACAGTGATTCAGGAAAAATTGTACATACAGCGCAAACCAGACTGTAGCACGAGAGATCGGGCCCTCCCTAACGGGCCCTAACGTCTGTCCGGGACAATGGGGAGGGGTTTATATGCAAAGGCTCTGCTGCTTTCGCGGGCACCGCATTTGGCGCTTTTGGCATGGAGCTTCCGGGCCAACAGGGAATTCTCGAAAGAACCCAGAAGCATCTCTTCGATTCTAGGGTTGTCGCTATTCTTGGGCTTATATAGGGTTATATCGGGGTTGTATAGGGATAATGGAAAAGAAAATGGAAACTACTATGTTATACAGGTTTAGGGTTTATAAGGCTCTGTCAAAATGCCGAGCTCCTGAACGATGAGCCCTTTGGAGCCCGTCTCAATTAGCCTCAATGGTTGCATGCCGTCCTTTGTGGAGCAAGATACTGCCAGCCCCCTTTTGCAAAGCTGGGGCTTAGTGGGGAATACAGGAAGACATGATTAAATAGGGGAACAGGAAGCATTTTGGTAGCTGGAAGCCCACCTACCTATATGACACCTACAGACTTCCCATATTGTCCCTATATAACCCTGCATGTTCTCTAATTATAGCATCCCCGTATAACAGTCCCTTTTTACTACGCTAAACCCCAAACCCTAATAATAATGATACTGCCTTCATGCTAGCTTTTAAATAGTACCTATATGCCCCCGCAGGTCGAGATGACGGGTGTGGTGGAGAAGTGGTCCAGGACACTGGCGGCGACAGAGGCCGGCGCAGCAAACGGGGTTTAGGGCTTAGGGTTTAGTTTATGGTCTACAAATAACGGAAAAAAGAACATGGAAACTACTATAGTGAAATAATAAGGTGTATATTGGGGTGATAAGAGGGCGAAACGTGGAAACTGCCGTATGATAATGTGGATTATATAGGGTTCGGGGAATTTTTACCCCAGTGATCGAGAATCAGATGGAAAATGCAAAAGGTCCTGCTATTCAGGGGAGGTCTTCAGGCTTGCATTTGAACGTATGCCTTCTTCTTTGTGGCTGGGGCTTCGGGAGTTCGGTACTGCATTGCGGACCCCAAACCCAAGGCACACCAACATGCAACATGGCCTCTCATGCACTGCAACACTACGTCGTTCGCCTGTGAAAAACTTGCTGGGCATTTACCTCCCAATCCTCCGAATGATGCTGTTATTCCTTTATTCCCTCCAGATACCAGCAGCTCTGCAAAACAATAGCCTCAAATCATGATAGGCGCTTGTTTCCTATGATTCCCTAGCACAATTCCTACAGGAGGCCCTATCGACCTACTCAAACACTCCCGTGATCAGCCAGCTTGGCAAGTGTACCACGCAGGCAGACTGCCGTGGGCTTCTTCGCTTCTTTGGTCTCGGCCTCTCTTCTGAATAGCCCGGACCCCTGATTAATAAACCCCCTCCCAGTAATAGGGATTATAATAGGGATCTAATTTTTAGGCCCTCAAAAGGAGGGGTATATTAATCATGGGCCTACATTAGGATTTGCTCAAAATGGAAGGATCCCTCAGAGACCTTACCAGTAGGTGGATACGAGGATGACGGGCTACCATTGGGGATTTGAGGGGGTCATTTGAGAAACTCCAAGTTTGTAGTCCTAAGCACCCAAAGGAATAGGTATAGGTGGTTTGGCCACATCCGACGGCGTGAAGCCTTGTGTAAGGGTACCCACCTGGGAACCACCCACCTGAAAACTCCAGTCAAACAACCCTAAGCCCTACGCCTCAAGCCTGGCACCCTGAACTCTCAACCCTAAACCCAGGCACCCAAGAGCAGAATATACTAAACTTTACAACAGTATATTCTAGTATTCTAGTTTACTGTAATATATATTCTGGTATCTATACTACAAAAGTATATTCTAATATATTCTAGCTTACTGTACTATATATTCTGGTATCTATATTTACTGTACCCCAACCCAGGCACCCAGGAGGAGAGCCAGCTTCCGGATGCAACGTCGCAGCTTCTCCGAGCCTTAAGCACCTTCCGCGGCCAGGTTAGCAGCTCGGGCCAGAAAGAGGAGCTTACTGGGGGGTTAGTAAAAAATAGATATAGGGGTCATATAGGGGTTATATAGAGTTTCTGTTCTATAAGGATTATATGGGGGTTATATAGGGTTTCTATTCTATAGTGATAGGGATTATGTTCCCTTATTCTCTACTAACAACCGGTAAGAAGAGGAGATTTTTGTCGTCCTTGAGAGGGTTCCCCGCCTTTTTCTTTAGAGTCCCCCCCCACGGGCAGCCCCGGAGAAACTGCCAAATGGGTTTCAGGTTTGGGGGGCTTGGGGTTTTGGAGTTTGGGGTTGGGGTTCCTCAATACAGGATAGATCTTCTTGGAATTCCTTTATCAGGTTGATTGAGTTAAGATTACCACAAGCCTCTACAGGGTCCTGTTTAAGACAGCTTGAGGATCACTCCATGGGTCATACTGTTAATCAAAACTTGTGCATTCTCCCTTAGAATGAACAAGCCATGTGGACAAAGCAAGCCCACCAACTGTCGGACACCTCCAAAGCGTTGGGGAATATGCTGGAACCCATACTGGACGAGTTTTTGCTGAATTCAGGATCCCGGGCTTCCGGAGGTAATGATCCTACGTTCCGCAACCCTAAGGGGTGTTAGGGCCCAAATACTACAAAATCATGTGTATTTGAGACCTAAAGCCCTACCATTTGGGTCCTTGGACCTTTAATTAGGGCAAAGAGAGGTGGCTCGTTAGGAATTTTGGGGCTACTAAGGCGAGGCATGGGCTGAGCTCGAACACCACGCCGAAGAGGCCAAAAAGAAAGGCGCGGCCGGGAGACCGTTTTTGTTTTACTAGGGTTTAGGGTTTTGGCTGGGGGTTAGTAGGGAAGAAGGGAAAAATTGCATGTAGGGATTATATGGGGATTATATTCCCTCATTCCCTACTAACCACCAGTAAGGTTTGTGGTTAAGGAATGTTACCCGACAAAGATGGAGAATCAAATTAGATGGAAAAACAATTGGATTCTACGCGGTTTCGGGACTAGGGCTAAGGGGTGAGGGCCGGGTTGGGAGCGGCTGAAGCCCTAAACCCTGAAAGGAGCGAAACCCTTTCCCAACCTAGAGGCGCCATTTTGCCTCAGGCTTACTAAGTCCGCAGAGCCTTCAAGCGACTGTGTCTTCGAGGTTTTAGGGGCAAGGGCTCGCACCTTAGCAGCCTCAGGGTTCCGGGTTTTTGGGTGCAGGGTCTAGGGTTAAGCATCTAGGGTGAAGGGTATAAGGGTTGAGCATCCACTGTTCCCCTGCTGATGGGGAGCCATCTTAAGATGGAAAGCCATGACATAAGGAATCTACCTGAATAGTGCACGCTCCGGGCTTTTGGAGACCAAGGCTTCAGGTTTTTAGTTCCTTGGGCCACTGAAATGAGGCTGAGAGGATGAGGCTTTGTGCCGAGGTCGGAAACTTCAGAGTTTGCAGCTTCGCCCCCCCAAGAAGTCCCCAGCGCCGCCAAATTCACATCCCTAGCCTTGGGTATCCGGCGATTCTTATGCAGCTGCCCTCTATTACTAATATTACTAGTATTACTAATTAACCATTATTTTAACTACCATCTGCAAATACTATGCAGGATTCAGGGAGGCTGGATAGCCGATATGAGCAGACTGCTGCTGTCGCAAGGCCCCCGCAGCAAGGCTGGAAAGCCTCCGCGGACGCGTGCCCGCACGCACACGACGGCAACCGATGCGTCAGAGGCAGGGTTCTGGTTGCCGGATACAACCCAGTAAGGAACACACAGACAGCCCAACAAGAGATAGATAGCATATTCAGCCGGTGTGCACGAGAAAGGCTTCATGGCTTCTCGCCTTCAGGGTGAGCTGCTGTTTTAGGAATTGGCGAGCTCACGCAGTTGTGGCAGCGTTGCTTCAGATTTCACGTCGGCGGTTTTTGGCAGAATGGCAGCATGAACACTTCTTGACGCAGGCCCTAATCCATGATGCAATGCAACCATGTGTGAGGACAGGAGATATAAATCGTAACACCGGTGGAACCTGCGTCCTATCAGCCTAGGATCTTACCTGCCTAAGCCTCGGCATGTGCAATACGCATTGCAGGCGCAGGTGTCGGCAACAAGATCTGAATCCAACGAAACGCTGGACTCTGCGACCTTGAGGTCCCGCATCATGAATCTAGGTACTAGCAAGTATTAATAATGTTTGGGATCATATTCTGTTCTCTTACATTTGTACTAGATCGAAAGCATGACTAGCCAGAAGCCATGCTGGAAGACATGCAGCCGGGCCTGTACATCATCGTAGCCTTGGAGAGTTCGTGAACCTCTTGGGGGTCCTTAGTTCTGGGCCCCCCCTTATATGGGGCTCCCCCAAAGGGTTCCTTAAGCCTGAAGCCTTAACGATGATGGTGCTGATCAGTACATGGGGGTTTCCCAAAATTAGGGGTACCTTTTTTGGGGCGGACTATAGTATTTTGGGGGTCTATATTGGGGTTCTAGTATCTCGTTTCATCCTGCGGGGTTACACGAAGCCAAACCTGACGAGGTCACGAGCCAACTCCACTGCAGAGGACGAAGCCGGCGATTCCTTTCTGAGTGTTCATAGTACAGCTTCCTGAGGGCCGCCAGCACCTGGCGTTTAAACTCGTCAGTATGCATTGTAAGAAGACCTTCACAGGTAAGGGCTGCTTCAACGCTGGGTGTGCTCGGAAGTTCCGACCCATTGGGATGCTGACCATTTTTCCGTTTTAATACCTCGAGACTGTAGGTGTGCCACTCTGCCATGTACATTACAGCAAGGGCCGGGGTAGTTTGAGATTCTGGCATTTACCATGCCTAGGAAGCTACTCAAACTATTTTGGCCCTCATCGGTGCTGCCCATTTGATAGCAAGAGGGCGATGGCGGAACAGGTTCCCCAGAGTGAGCTAGGCAACGGCTGTCTTACAACAGACAACACCAGCTCGCCCGTACAAAAGCACCACCACAAGCAGAAGGAGGACGACAACGACGTTGGCGGAGATGACGACAATTATGATGACAAAGGCGATAATGCAGCAAGTGGCGACGCAGGCGCGGCGGCGGCGATGATGCTAGCTATAACACCGACAACTGCACCAACGGCAGCAACAGCCGCAGGAATGGCAACGGCAGCACAAGCAGCAACAACAGGAAGCAGAACAAGAAGGGCATCGTCGAAGGCGACAAGAGTCAAAGGCCGGCAGACGCTCACCTCCCAGATAGTAGACAAGAAAGTAGACTATTGTCAGTGCTCTCAGCGTTTCTCCATCGACCTCGTTGTATGGGGCCAAAGATGCCTCGCAATGCTTCGGTAATGTTTAGAAGATTTACCGCCGTCAAGCGTTCCGATGCAGAACAGCCGGAACCGCACCGATGTCAGGGCACCTTACACTTTGGCTTCTTTTTGGACCGGCGCGTGTGGTTGAGAGTGTTCATTCAACCAGCTGCCGGCGCCTGCATCTCATAGTTACCCAGGCTTCCCGCAGGGGAAGGGCCTGTCCACGGTTGCTCACGCTGGCTGCTTGGGCCGAAGAGACGAACATAGAAGGCTGTATGATGTTGCATGCATTGTCCCATGTCTAGTTTACCGGGGCTACGTCGCTACGCTGCATGGTTAGGAGTTGACACGGAGCGCTCTTTAAGACTTACTAATAATCCAAATACGCCGCATGTTGCACAACAGGTTGGATCGGCCACAGTTTTGTGGAAGGCACAGGCTAGATCAATAGCAAAGGAGATGCTATCTGCTGTAGAAGGCTGGGCGTGACTTCCGATTTTGTTCCAGGCTATCCTTGAACAGCGAATGCACCCATACAGGAGATCTCTTGATTCCGCAGCCTTCATTCTCTGCAACAATCATCACTGGACCAGTTTCAGGCACAAAGTTGCAATTGATGGAGCGAGCACGGTATGGACAAGACATCCCAGCGTACCCAAAGGTACCAAGATGCCCAAAGAAGCTTAACCGATTAAAGTAGTGACCACTTTCTTTTCCATTATCCCTATATAACCTCCTATACAACCCCAATATATACGCTATATCATTGTAGAAGTTTCCATTTCTTTTCCATTATTCCTGTGGAACCCCCTATATAACCATAAGCTCCGTTTTAGAATCTCCCTTGTCGCCATGGCTGCCATCGGATGGCCCAGGTCTGTGGCACAGGCGAGAGAGAAGGGACCTGTAGGTCAGGAGTACCTGGAGGGTCAGGGGGACTTAGTGAGTAGGTTAATTTCCCCTATAACCCATATAGTAACCCCAGTTATCCCCCTTATTAACCCACTTACTAAGTCCCCCTGACCCCCCAAGTACTGTGATAGGCTCCTCACTGTCCTAGCTCCTAGCTGCTTTCTCACCAAGTGATTAAAGACACCTCGAAACAGCATCATAGATGGCGCTGGAAGGCAGCCAAGATTGGTACAGGGAATTCCTCGCGCATAAGTTTCTGTAGAGTCCAAAAGCAGAGGATCTGCTTGTGTGTCTACTAGGTAGATGTGGTTGCAGCCTCGTAGCCGGATACGGCATTATCTAGATTGACTCGTCATTGCGGTCGGGCGTAGTGTTGCTGAGTATAGATATGGCTTTGCCAGGTGAAATGCTGGAAAGCCGTCTTCATAATGGCTTTGAGCTGGAATGCAACGGATGCCAGATGTCATACAGATATGACATGAAGGACCACCACATGATCCCAATTGCTCTGAGGTACCCCCCTGAATCTCTGCTGGATGCCCAAGATTTCAATCCTGAACCTGCCCACAAGCCTCTGGGGTTCATATGGAGATCATGTCGGGGCTATATAGTGATTGTAGTATAGGGATAATGGAAAGGAACATGGAAACTACTAATTATTTAGCGTTTAGAGCGGGTTTAGGCCTGTGCACCAAGATCAAAACTATCTCTAACTGGACCCATACGCTTTTTGGATCACAATGTAGCGAGGGTTCTCCAAAGGCAACTGGTCTTGAGAAGTTGGCCTCTCGCAAACAGGAAACCCTAAATCTTGAAGTGAACTGTCTCAGAGCTTCTTTTGGTATTTACGGCTAGTCTCCTTCAGCAATCAGTTGAAAGAAATCAGGCGATCCCCAAAAGTATAAGTAGCCCACAGAGTCAGAAGGAGTGCACGGAAGGAGCCCAAAACAGAACCTTCCGTTGCTGGTCAAACTTCCATTCAAGGCTTTGCACAAACATTATTTCCTGAAACCCCGACAGTTGTACCAATTTTTGGACATCCCAAGTTTTGCTATAGGATTAGGCAGGGACTTAAAGTCAGCTACTTGACAAGGACACCCTATTATTCATAATATATTAATATTCTGGTCACTGGTTGCGGGCGATAGAGAGGGTTGGAAAGCAACTTATGGGATGGCAGGCTCCGACGCCGTGGCTTCGACGGCTGAGCCGGCGTTGCGGCCGAGGAAGGGCGGCTACCACGGCCAACATCAGTCCTGCTAATGTAAGCTGTAGTCTAAACTCCTTAAAGGGGGGTCGTACATAGGGGACTACATGTAGGGTTCCTATTACAAGGCTCATCAAGGGGGATATAGGTGTTTAGCCAAAAGCTCATCTGGGAATCATGGGCCGTCATTGACATATGTGGATGCGTGCTGCATGGGGTTTGCATGCACTGCTGTGGCATTTGTCCATGCTAATTTCGTTTCCTCGTGAACTTCCTTCACATTGGAGGCCCGGGCTTCACGTGCTATATCAACAGTTGCATTGCAGCTCCATTGCTTTGCCTGCACATCTTGCGATGCCAGCAGCTGCACAGGCCCTCGAGCGCGAAATATGCCGCCGAGCTCATCCGAAAGAGCGCGAAGGAAGTGTATGGTAGGTAGTTGGTGGCGAACCCAGGTAGTTTCCCAAAATAGAGGGACCCCAATATAGACCCTATAGTATACGACTGTCCTCAAAATGGGAGGCCCCAAAAGGGTTCCCCTAATTTTCGGAAATCCCTATGTGGGCATGTCAGGGCTGGCTTGGGATGCAGCAATGTATGCTCACTGACTCTTCTCTGACCCAAGCCAAACCCTAAATTTCCATTATCCCAATATATCCCTAGTATATCCCCAATATATCCCCAATATATCCCCAATGTAACCCTAATATATTCCCTAGAACCCTCAAATCCTTGGTGCTAAGGGCTGCAACGGTGCCAGTAGCTTCACTGCTTTTCTGCCTGCCATGGAGGATGAGCCTCACAAAGCCTGGCAACTTCTCCAGAAACTGGTGGCATCTGAGGTCCAGGCGCACCTTTAGAACTAGAAATGCTTTCATTCTGAAGGGAAGCACGGCCTCTGCAGTCTGGCACACTGCGTGGGGAAGTAACAGCTGCTGGCAGGCAGCGACTAGTAACATCCATTTTTATTCAATAAGTCCTGCCAGATCATTTGGTTTCGGTGAATTTCTGCTCTGTTATTGCTTCATGAAAAAAATGTCAATTGAGGAAAAAGGGTAGAGCAACCTACAGCCCTGAAACCTTGCAGGCCACAGCTAGTCTGAACAATCCACGCTAGAGCTGCTAGAGACTTGTAGTGCTGCGGTGGATGGAGGAAATCTTGCACCACCCTGTATGGTTCCTACAATAGTACTTATAATACGTTGGGGATCCTAAGTAGTGCAAGATTTCCTCCATCCACAGTAGGGTGACAGAAAACGATAATTGGCATGCGCGTACAGAGGAACTGTGTATGAGGCGGTGTTGCTTGTGATGTTGGGAGGTCGGCACCTTCCACTACGGCGCGATCTTGGGGCCTTGCGAGAAGCCGCCTTGCTGCATGGAACCCCCAATGCCGCTTTTATTCTAGCTTACCAATCACAAGGGATCCCAAGCTGTAGCACCGCAGTTGAGGTGGAGAATCGACGTAGGATGCTACCGAATAGCTGTTCAGACAAACGCTGCAGTTCGAGCTTCGGTCTTGTCTATGGAGTTGCCAGGCTGCGTCGGCTCCTATTCCAAAATGTTGATGTACCTTGATTATGGCTCACGATACATGGCCAGACTGCTTTAGAAATAAAAGAGGCGCCTAAGCATGCCAAACATCCCGATCTACGATACGGATTGAGAAACATCAGATTGTGGCAGCAACAACTGTATGTACTCCAAGGGGAAGCCAAGTCGAAGTAATGCCCAAACGTTGCAATCACAGCTTGTGCGATGCATAGGTGATTGACGTGGACGAGCGGTTGACATATGTAAGCTCCTTAAAAGGGAGTTATAGAGGGGAGTAGGAGTGTTATAGGGCTTATTGAGGGGATACTAGGAGTTTAGACTATGGCCCATATAACCCCAACATTATAATATAGTAGTTGCCATTTTCTTTTCCATTATTCCTGTATAATCCCAACATGAGCCTAATATTACCCCAATGGTATGGGGTGTCCCTATCCGATCCCTAGAGCCGATGTTCATGAAGCAAACAAAATCAAGCAGAAAGAAGAGGGCATGGAGTTCCGTAAGCTAGGGGCCCTTTTTGAGGGTACCTACAACATGATCATAGGATTTGGGGCCGATAAGGGGTCCCCTTCCTTTTGGAAACTACCATGTAGGACATGACGAGTTTTCCTCGTGAGACAGAATCCCCCCTGCCAGGCCAAAGTAAACCTAGAATCAGGGTTAGAATCAGGTATAAGTTTTGTTCCGGGATGATTCCGCATGCCACATCCAAGCGTTTAATCCCTCGGTCCCAACGCCTAAGAAGTCTAAACTTGGCATCTCTCGCAGCCCTAAACCCTAAACCGTAAACCGAACAGAGATGCTGTGAGGAAGTCCGCATGGGTCCTGGCTTCATATCTGCTGGAGGAGATTGCCTCCAAGGGTGCGGAGACCAACATGGTGCCTCGGTGAGCATCAAGCTTTTGACTGAAGTCTCCCATTTAGGGTTTGGGAATATTTCCCCCAACAATGGAGGGGAAGATGAAATGGAAACTGTGATTATGTAGGGGTTTCTGGAGTTCTCGGTTATCTGAGTTCGAACTGAAATCACACATTGCTTCCGGCACTCCTCGTTGCTTAGACCTTGCATGGACGACTACAAACCCTGGATCTGAAGCTGAAGGTCAGAGTCTCATCCATAAGCTGAATTACAGTAACCTTCTCCTTATGCCAGGGAATGCTGAAGGCACGAGCTAACTAAGTCACACAGCATGGTTGAATCCTACACCAGTTCATCGCCACAGTACAGAGATAATTGCTCAGCCCAGGTCATGCGGAATGCAGCTCAGAGCAGCCTGGCAAAGAGCTCGAAGTGGTCGGCTGCAGTCAGGCCCTAGCTTTCCGCTGGGTCATCCTTTCATCCTTAGCTAGGTGGTCCCGCAGCTAAGCCAACATAAGATGCCTGCCAGCAACCCGCTTCAGGTCCAGGTTTGCATGCCTGAGACATGCTCAACTGACTGGCATCTTGAAATGTCGGATTGCAAAGGCAGACCCGTGCACGGGATTTAGACCTCACATGCTGGTTTCGGGCTGCCCAGCCAGCGGGGTAGGATGAATAAGTTGCGGTTGTCTGTGGGCCTGTCGGCATGTAACCTTGCCATGGCAATCATGAGCATGGCTGCGAGAAATCCATCTGGAGGATGCTCCGGATCTCGTCAGCGAACTCTGGCCAACTGGACACGCGATGTTCTGGTTCATAGAACTCGCTGTCAGCTTCTCCTGTTCACAGTCTTTAGAGAGTGCGTTGCTGCCATGCTTTCTCCAATCTTTCCACGTGAGCAATGCCAGAAGCCTTTTTGATGCATCATCCCTCTGCTTTGCTGTACTGTACTGTACCTCAGAGCGAGAGCAGAAGGACTCCATCTCCTTCGACACTGCTGCGTCAGCCTGCAGATCGCCGCAACGCTGGAATCAGGTTCTGCTGCCATAGGAAGTAGCGAAACCATCAACTGCCTTTGCATGGGTGACGCTGTCTCAGGTGGTTATAG